>CALQYR020007458.1:101579-144132 GCA_943334845.2 Auanema sp. JU1783 | reverse complement strand
TTGGACTACCCTGCCTATTCATCTTCGTTCATCATGTTCCGATAGTCACGAATGTACAGCTGTGAGGAGAGGAGAGCATCACTACCCTAAGGTGATAATCGCTTTTCGGTCGAGCAAGAAGTACAAGACTCTTTGTTTCTGACGACTAGCAGCTGAAAGGCAGAATATAAACTACACTTTACTAAAGTTCCTACCAACCTATATAAACCGTGACCTCCAGTTCTTGCTGCGGAAATCAGCTGATGTCACACTTTTCCTCTTTCATGACAACATCGTAGCCAGTACCTGTGAGAAGTAGATGAAATAAAAAAAAAGAAACATTTAAAAACAATTAAAAAAACAAAATAGAAATTTGCATAATTTAATTAATTTCGAAAACATCGGAGGTGTCATGAAAGAGCTTTGGCAACTACGGTAACCTACGTAAGATCACGTATATCAGTTATGATTAGGGCGCACAGTAAAGCCTTTCCAATTAGCATTGGGTCAAACTCAACTCCCAGTCTTGTTTTAATTTTTCCTTATGGAAAAAGTGCAGGCCGCAAATGGGAGTAGAGCTGTAGCCTATTATTCGGAAGAGTTCTACAATATGTAAGCGCAGTTTAGCATAGACGCGACTTTGCGAAAGCATTAAAATGACCGAAAAGGGCAGAAAACGTTATTTCTGAAAAAATGAAGTTTAAAAAAATTTCAAAAATCGGTTGAGAATGAAGAAAGTTCTGCAACTTTAAAGCTCGCAGGAGGACACCGCGCATTTTTTATTTTGGCGATGAAAATGAAAATGAACCAATTTCATTTTTCATTTCGCCAAGGAGTGTAACGGTCGTGCTCTTGCTCACGCAAACTTCATTTCTCAACACGCGGTTTACGTGTGAGCGGTCGTGCACAAACATGATTCCCCACAATTCAAATCACTCTAACTCCTTGAAAAATTGACCAAATCAAGAAAACTTTTTTTTGTTAGAAGGCTATTCTTGGATTCTATCATTGAAGAAGACAGAGAGTTGCGATTACAAAGAACAATACATCGAAAAATAGATTTTTAAAAATGTTGAAATTCAGCGTTTCTCCTGTATCATTTCTTTTTTGATAATTAGTAAAAAAAAAAAAAAGTAAAAATCGAAGAGATCAGAAAGTTGATCAATGCTTTGTGCAACTACAGTAACCTATGTAAGATCACGTATACCTTGAAACCAATCACGACTAGGAGCTCGAATAATACATCGAAATCAGATTGGATTCCGAAAAGTGTGTAAGTGTGTGACCGAAATAGTTGTTTTTGGCCTTTTTACAATATCCTCTATTCTTGCCTCCCGCAAAGTGTCCTATGCCAATGAATCCTCAACATCATAAGTAATTCGTAAAAATCAAAATTTGTGTCTGTAAATCAGATAACGTTTTGAGTTTTCTTCTCATCTTTAAATTCATTTATTACAGATATTTTCTGTTCAAAATAACAAAGGAAATGTCCGTCAAGTTTAGTAAATGAATGAGAAAAAGAAACCGGTCAATACAATTAGCTTGAGAACGATGGCAGCAAGACAGAGACAAGAGTGAGAAAGTATAACAGAAAAGAAATATTTACAAGGTTCATAAACTCAACATCATACTCAGTTACCCAGTGAGAAGTATAGAAACAGATGAATAAATGGAGGTTTTAGTTGAAATGATCAATAAGCAGTATTACTGACAAGAGAGAAGTGTTTTTGTGTTCAAATCACAATCATAATCGTAACGTATTAATTATAAAATATATTCTTGAGAGAATGTCATGAGCTGTATTATTACATTGAAGGACGGAGGTTTGTTTTAGGAACAAATCCTAAACCTAACTTCGCAAGCGACATGTTTTTCCGAAGAGTTATGAGATCGAAGTAAGAATCACGCATTCCAGATTTAATTAAACCGAGATGAAGATATCGCAGAAATGTAAAATAATCACAAACTGCCGCCAACTGAAAAATTTGCATATTAAGACCGCACTTGACGCAAGCAAAATGATGAATTAGCATATTGAGCGGATTTATCGAGATGTTCATTTTCAGTTTATGTTCGAACGTTGAACGGTTGCTCACCAATATCTTGTTCAGTTTTTAGAAAAAACAATTCATTCAACTAACCCTATTTCTCGCTAATAAAGATATCTGGTGCCATTCTGAATCGGATGATGTCCTAACTCGGTAAGGACAGAATCTAGAAACTTGGGTGAGAGCACAAGTTCTGTAAGTTTCTTGTTTAAGGATCGTATTCAATATCAAAACATACTTCACTGATGGTTTTTCTTCATTTACTGGCTCTACTTCGAGCATGTTCGAAGCCATCGAATCTAATACTCCATCGGAAAGCTGGAAAAGTGTAATTGTATTTACCGCAGTGACTGCTAACTCGGTTACCTGCTTGTTCTTGAATTCCATGCAAGGACCAACTTCTTCCAATTGAATTCTGTCAACGAATGGATGATTTGCAGCTGGATGTCCTGCATCTCTCCATGAAGCAAATTCTCCAAAAAGAATAGGATCAACCTTGAAAACAAAGCTATTTAGTGACCCCCATCATGAGCTTAGTAATATATACTTCTTCTACGGCATCAGCTTCTTTTTGTTCAGCATCCCTCTCTTTCTCACGATTCTCTTGTAACGAGGATGGCAGCGAATTTGATTTTTTTGACGTCGTAGACGACGATGATGCTGTTTTCTTTGTTGAGGAATCTGAAATTGTATTATTTCTATTATTAACTTCAAACAACGCTCAATATGTAGTTAATCATTGAATGCTCACTCGAACTGGAAGAAAACAATTTGGCCAAAGCCGATTTGTGTTCAGGAGATGTGTTTTGAAAATGGTTTCTACCCATTCCGGGTGCTTGCACAAGAACTTTCAGAGCGGCAACTTCAGCTGTGAGAACATCCACCTTACATCAAAACGTTATGTTTGTTCGTCATGAAAACAGATATACCTGTAATCGAGATTCGGCCAGCAGTTTTTCAGCTCTTTCCCGTTTCTCTTCAGCTACATTAACCATTTTGTATGCTTCCTATAATTAACTCTCATAGTTATGACATGTGACGAATACAAAGTGATTGCCTGAAACAGTTTCTCTGTCAATTCCTGAACCTCAGCATCTACTGTATCTTGGATACGACTTAGTTTACACATTTTTTCATCCTTTTCAGCTAGACATCTTCGAGCAGCACTAGGAATATTCGATTTACATAATTATTTGTGTGGGACGAGGGACATACTCAAGTTCATCACGCATTCGCTGAAGTTCTTCACATCTTGGAGAATAGGGAGGAGGCGCTGGATCGAGGCTAAACAAGGAACTATGTGTAAGTGTGTGGAGAGAATAAACAGAAATAAATAATAAATACAAAATGAAACATACGGAAAAGGCTTGATATCCTTGCCTTCGCACATGATGGCCAATGACGCAATGTTTATGGTTTCAGTCATTAGAGCATGCTTCAAACATTTATGATAAGTTGAAAGAAAAGAAAAAGTGAAGAAGACGACAATGAAAGAACATTGAATGAGATTAAACGAGAATATGCTTGGGAAGTTTCTTGCTGTAACAGTACAACCTCCAAGAACCTTGATATTCAAGGCAGATAAGAGGCCCAAAGCTAGTCTTTGCTCGTTTCGAACTTCCTTTTGCTTTCAAGATTTTCGATTAGAAAAGATTGAAAAACAATCTAAAATTGTATGAAAAAGAAGATGACGAAGGAAATGTATAGAAGTTGCGGTTAAACTTCATCCTACAACATGCATATCAACGAAAGTGATTGAAAGCAATACAGGTGGAGAAGACATCTTGCCTAGAGACCAGGGGGGCAATGGCTGTAGGGAAAGTTGTTGGAAGTCCGAAATGAAAAAGAGAAAGCATAAAGTCAGAATATTTAATAATTCAGAAGACCAAAACGACAAGCCTTGAAAGTCTAGAGATGATTTGAAAAAAAAGAGAAAATGAATAGAATTCGTTGATGTTGTTGTTGTTGTATTGACAACAACAAGGACTGAAGCCAAGAGGATGAGAGAGACAGTCAAAAGAGAAAAGTTAAGAGAACTCAACAAGAACATAAAGCTAAAGCAAGAAAATATGCAAAACGGAATGCAAAAACAGTACACATAAGCGGTCAAATAGCTCTTTCATGCATATATGGTCTTGAGACTCAATTACAGCCATCCTCTGACAACACATTGAATGAAATCTGACGTCTTCTCCGATTTCATAACCACTTTGATGGCAAATAAGGGAAACGACAGACTAAATTAAAAAGGAAAAGCGGAAAAAGATGCTTTTCATCAAAAAAGTTGCCACAAACATGACAAACGCGTAAAAAAAGGAAAAAGAAAGAATGACGGAGCTCTCGGAGGGCTGAAGGGAAGAGGGGGGGAGGACAACCCGCCGTCATCCCTCTCTTCTGCCGAAAACCTCATGACCGAGAAATAATGAAAAAAAAAGTTTTTTCTCACTTTCAGACAGCAAAAGACTAAAATCGAATGGCTCACATAATTTATTCAAAGCTTATCCTTTTGTTCAAAAACATTTTCGAAGAAGCAAGAACTTTCATGGAAAGAATGAAGTGAGCGAAGGACAAATGAAGAACATTAATTTCCAAATAAGACCAAGAGTGAGATATGAATGACTTGAATATCAGAGAGCATTTCGAGTTCAATGTGCTTTGGTTCAAGAGGGAACATCACAGGTTTTTCCCCTAGAGAATCAAGCTACGAACAGAATGCCTGATTTATCTTTTCCAAAAACGGAAGATGAAGCAATCGTCTGCTCATTCAGACGCGAAAAACACTTTTTCGAAACAACGTATTTACATGCAGGAGATAGGCAAAAGCTTATTGCGATAATTATAAATCTTTCAGCTTTCATAATTGGCTGACTGGTTTCAGTTTAGAATGTCAAGTCACATTGATTTACAGATGATCCATATAAGGCACAATTTAAGACTCAGAAAGAAGAAGAGAACCAGAAGCTCCCATGGACAAGAATCAATAGAATGGAAAGAGGCCAAGAGGGGTTAGCTCCTCCTCCTACTTTTCTTCTTCTTTTGCTTCTTCTTATTCTTCTTCTCCATCTGAATCGTTGGCAAAGGATATAAAAGAAGTTAAAATGAAACAGATTCAAGAAGCTATAAGGATAAAGTGCTTATCTAATTAGATCTTCATCCAATCCAATAAAGCTACTCATATATCCACAAGATGGACGATAGCAAATAGTTCGTCAAACGCTGATTTCCGATTTCAAACAAAACAACGCAAGCAAGGCTTCAGCTTCACATACTTATGATAGTGAGAGAGTAATATATCGGGACTTTTCGATTATTCCACCCTAATTTGGTTGCAGATGGTTGGCCACTCTCACAAAGAGGGAAGGAAGAGAGAGAACGAGAGACACGAGTTGTCTAACTAATTGAAAGAGAAAGAAAGATTAAGCAGAGAGTATAGCAGAAGATGCAACATCAACACAATTTCCTAAAACTCTAATTCAATGAGAGAGAGCATTCGAATGGTAAAAGTTCGTTGTAAAAGGCAAGACATGAAGAGATCATTTTCCATTTTACAAACAAAAGAACCAAAACATCTGCCACAGATTTGAGTAAAATGACATGATTCGTCCAAAAATGATTAGAAAACATCCTAAACTGAGTGACAGAAGTAGAGAAGAGAGAGAGAGAGTCAGATGATGTGAGAGGAAACATAGAGAGAGCGAGAGAGAGAGAGGAAATCTTTCCAAATTACACGAACAGTCATGGACTGAATTCGTGAGTTGAAATGTAAAGAATTGAATGGTGCGATGTTAAGGAAAAACGGAGAAAATGATTTATTTAGGAATCTAATAGATGACTCATTCCTTGAGAGGAACGATCAGAACTGTATCGTTTAAACAAAACTCTTTTTTGCGTTAACTCTTCTCATCAAAAATCATTTTCCATCTAACCAACATCAACATATGGGAACGATGGTCTGCGTGGTGTGGACTCATCACTCTCTCCCCCCTCTCTCTCTCTCTCTCTCTCTCTCTATCGTTAACAAATCACCATAATCTAGCCTTTTCATGAAAGTGAACAAAAAAAAACAAATCTTCTCACTCTCTCAAGGCGTTGGAAGCTATATCCGGACGGCAAATTGCTTTTCCATTGTCTTTCTCACTAAATTGGCCTTCGGTTCACATGACGTTTTTGCGTTCACCCCCTCCCCCCACCCTTACTCTCTCTCTATCTCTCTCTCTTATTCTCTCAACTCCTTTTCTTTTCTCTTCTTGGCTATCATTCGATCTTCCTGTTCTTAAGGCTAAGATATGCATTTCTAATGTTTCCCAGATTCAATAGAGACACATACACACACCACATATGTCAAAGTCTTTTCACCGTAAATGGAAAAGAAAAGACATTAGAAAGTACTTTGTTAAATTACAAAAAAAACTATTCACAAGACGAATAAACTTTCATTCAATCTTCTCTTCTTCTGTCCATACACTCACATAGCACAGAGAGGGAGAGAGAGAGAGACATTCTTAACAGGAGCCTTTCATTCGTAGTCGAATGGAACAAAATAAGAAAAACATCTTTGATGGACGTGAAAAGATAAAAAGCAGATATTGCGGTTTACGAAGAAAAAGACAAAAAAACGGAAAAAGAAGTCGGGAAACCCTTCATCACTCAATCAGACATACTATTAGAAAGCTTTGGAGGAGATCAATCAATCATGTTCAAACTACAAACAACAAACAGTTCTACAAACAAATCAACAAATCAGTTGTTTGGCCTTCCGCCAACATTTTTCAAAACATAAAACTCCAATAATTGATATTTCAACCATATATGGTAGATAAAGCCTGCATACAGCAATAAACAAAAGAAAATGTGCGAATGTTGTCATATATTTGAATAACAAAAGAAATTTTCATTATTCATATGTACAAGCTTGCAACCTGCTTCTTCAACTATTTCAAAGATTTGACAAAAAGGAAAAACCATCTGAGGATATCTCAATGAACAATACAAATGATATAGAGAGAGAGAGAGAAGCAGAGAGAGAGAGAGGGAGTGAGGGAGAAAGACTAATCAGCCGTGAGCTATGAGAAACAAGCAAACGTTTTTTAATATTTCGCGGCAAAGCTTAACAGCTGATGATGACGGGTATCAAGAGGTGAGGTTGAGGAAAAGCTTCTCACTTTTCGTGATCATGACAATGCAATAGAACTTGAAAGGTTGTAAGAGGCTCGATAACCTTTAACAACAATAAAACTTTCATGAGTTCACTCAACAAATAAATATTTAAGTCAAAAAAAAGGGAAATGAGTTTGATGTTTTGATGAAGGGAGTGGTAGCAAGAGAGAGAGGTAGTCAAATAACAATACAAAGAGAGAGAGAGTTAGACAGGAGATAAAGAACCGAGTGGGAGTGAAAGACAGTCAGTTTCATTTATCTTAACAAGTTGCTTCAAGAAACTCCTTTCGAATTAAGAAGAATCACATGAGAAGGGAGAAGTGCACGAAGGAAAAAGCGCAAAACGTTGATGTGAATGTGACAATTCCTAAGAAACAGCTGTTCATTTATATAATAAAATTAACAAAAAAATAAGGAGAAAGAAGGGTGTGAAGAGAGAAGAGGTGGGGGGCAGAATATGGGTGTGGAGAGGTGGGGGTTGGGGGATTGGAAGATCAATTCAACTTGTTCTTCCTTTCTTCAGTCATTCATTTCCTTTTTTGGTAATTAAGGTCGTCTCTATACATGTTTACAATCAAATCATTCAGAAGATTAAAACAGATTAACAACAGTGTTCATATACATCTTAGTTCTATGAAACACCTTTCATTCATTCAAAATTGTGTTTTGAATTGAAAATGTTGCATGCTATGCAGACATCAATATGTCTCTTATTCTAATTATATGTCACGTGGAATCACGTGAACAGGCTTAGCTCACGTAAGTAATCATTCTCACTCAAAGCATTTGAACAGAGCGGTTGCATGTGGCAGAGGACAGAACGGTTGCAAACAAAACAACAAAAAACATAGAAATACATCAACTTCATGCAAAAATGAGCTCTTAGAAGTGGGTAGACAGGGAATTCAGATGATTGTTCAAACATATCCAAGAGAAATACAAAGAGTGAGAGAGAGATAAAACAGTTGGAAGATTCTATGATTCCATATTACCATTGATGGCAAGATGAAGATGAATTATTATCAGTGAAACCATTAATGATCGTATTAATGTCGACGAAGTGTTGATGACGTCGTTGAAAAGAAGACTAAGAACGACGACGATAATGTTGAAGAAGAAGAAGAAGAAGAAAGCAGGACAAAACGACACGGAGACGACAAACCGGAATCGCAGTCTTAACCATCGTAGCACCCAGCCAACATCAAACGCTTCATCGTCCGCCCACCTCATAGGCCCTGAGGGCTAATAAGCCTCGAGAAGAATGAAGATGAAGGTAAAAAAAAGAAGAAGAAAAAGAAAAGGAAGTCTCTAACATGACAGATTGCGTAACAAGACAACCAACACATCTCGTTTTGATATTTTGAATTTTCATTTTCTCATTGTTTGTTTGTCTTCATTCTTATTTCAAAAAAAAAAAAGTTCAATAAAAAATGAGAAAGAACGTGTTAAATAAGTGAAAAAGAAGAAATAATACTTAATAACTACAGGTTTTGGGGAATGTGGTTGAAGAGAACGATTGAAGGAAGGCTTCTTTCATTTTCAAATTCTATATCAAAGTGTGTTCAAATCAATGCAATCCACATCTCCTTATACTATATACATATTAACAATGTTCTTCGAAAAAAAACGAAAATAAAAATCTCGTCTATAGAGAGACATAGAGAGATGACTGTAGATGAGATGATGGATGGATTGGCAAGAGACCATGTATGTAGTTTAGAGTTCTGTACAGTTCTTATGTGAACTCATGTGTGCAAAGGCGCCAAATCCACATAACTGCTGTCTATGACAGTAATGACAGTTTGTACAAGATTATCTCCAATGTATCCATTCGCCAGTTGTTTTGGAGCAGTTCACATGATGATTTAGAGAGGTGAGAGGACCTGTGCCAAAGAGCAAAATTGGAAAAAAGGATGGAGAGTGTGGTTTGGAATTAGTGAAAGGAGTATTAACATGTGGATGGAGTAACTCTAATCTGTGTTTTTGAATGTTTCAAATTCGATATGCCGGTCAAACTTGTCCATTAAAAGGAAGATAATCTTAAATCCTACGCCTACAGAAGTGAAACGTGATACATGTTGGAATGGTGGTAACGAACGCGAGACAGAAGGAGAATTCAGATGGGAGAGCTGTAGGATGTGTTTATATGAATGTCATCTGACACATAAACTTGCTTTCTCTTCATATTTCTAGGAAATTATGAGAATTAGCTTCAATAGCAGGAATAAGGGCATTTACATATGAAGAGAATAATTCAAAAATGGACAGAACTGTACTAGACATAACTGTACATATAGAGCTATGATCGGTTGAATAGAAAAGCAAACATCTCTCTTTTTATTACAAACAACTCAGGTGAACTGTTAACAAGACGAACACTTCGGCCAATCACCTTTCACTCGCATCTAATCAATTATTTCTTTACGACCATCCTTTTCTATTTCAAAACAACAAAAAATAAACAAGGCAAGGCACATCCATATTTCAAACTCAAACGAGGAACTCTCTTTTACGACTATGAGCTTCTCGTTTCAGCTCGCAACTGTTTGCTGCTCAGACCGGTTGTGACCCAGGAACCACAGTTGAGAAATCTGGAGAAGACAGAAGAAGCGGAAACCGGGCACTTCAACTGAAAAACGACGTACGTTATACGGACTGCTGACAAATTGTGATTGGAAACCTTCAAACAATTTGCTCAGACATGAAAAAATCAGGGAAAAACGCCGCAGAGGAATTTCATTTTTGAATGCGTGAACGCGTGTATCGGTTGGTCATGCAAGCCCCCTGTATCGAATTCTACTTAGTTTCAAAAAAAAATGGTTTATAGTAAAAATAAATATATTTTTCCAATTTACTATCTCAATTTCAACACATATGATTGGATATGCTTATTGGGTGATGTTGGTGTTTCGATCCAAAAACCGCCTATACTCATTCACCGTCCTCCAGTGAGCATTCCTTAGCAGTACCTACAGGATTCAATTGATCGATTCACAACGGAAATGAATAAAAACCTGAGGACGTTGGTTTCTCAAAAACTCAAAAGCCACGTTTGGAAGCCAGTTTCGTCTTTTCATCAAGTAGCAAGTTGCTACTGTTGCACTACGTGTTCTGCCTGCCTAAACGATTGAAGTTTACACAAGGGAGAGGGGAGAGTTGAAAGCTGACTTTGCAGTGAACATATACAGTTTTTCCCTTTCCAACAACACTTTCCATGAAACAAACGGCATCATCGATGTCAGCACGACCAGCTGATCCAAAGAAATCAGTCATTGGAACTCCATGAAAGTCAACACCTAATGATTTCCATTCCTGAATGACTGATAAACAGTGTTTTTGAGAGTGGGTGGGTTTGAACCTCCGCTGCCATTGATTGATAAGCAGCTTTCAATTCAAAATTCTCTGTACAACAAACAACTCCTCCAACATTTTCTTTCTAAAATAGTAAGAATAGAATAAGACGAAAATACTTCAGTAAAGCTTCATTATTGCTTTGTTGATTTGAAGCTGCTGCAAAACTTGATAGACGATAGACCTTGAACGAACCTCTACTAACTCTGATGCCATTGACTGAAAAGGCATGGCTCCCACAATTAATGTTTCATCAACTCGATTATACCAAGCCCATTTTTTAGGTTGAAAATAATTTCTAGCTAAATTGTATCCCAGTGATGGGTAGAAGGCCAGGCATGATAACATTTCTGCAAATGGAGCTTCGAAAATCAGTTTCTATAAACAATACAACGGCATTACGAATCAACATGGAAAGATCTTAAAAAAGGTAATAAACACTAGAGTAGCTTAGCAAGACGAAGAGCAACTAGCAGAAGCATCGTAAGTAGAATGGTATTTAGCCCGTTAAAAACAGTGCAAAGCGTTGTTATCAATGTTTTTTTTTGAAATAAAACTTCCCTCACTTTACTTCTATTGTATTATTTTATTATGGTTATACATGGAAGGAGAGGAGAACACGCGGAATTTCATCATTATGACATTCTTTGTTAATCTTTATATTCTTTGAACTTTCAATCAAACCCCGCGTTTAACTGCTCCAATGAAGCATTTCAAGATTTTTTGCCCGCGCTTTCATGAATTAGCATACTTGTACTCGTACACGTGAATTACATACAAGTAGTAGAAGCTTATTTTGACAATGTTGTTCGCACTGAGCGGTTGTATGTGGATTTCGGAACTGAGCATTTCCAGGATACGCAATTCAATTTATTCCCAGAAAAGTAATAAGTAATACTAAAAATACGGAAATATTATTTTTCACAGAAATAACAATTCCTAGCTTTTGCATGAACCTAGAGTACAGCATCTCTCGTGGATTATGGTTTTCCCATGCTTTTCATCGGATTTCCTGTCTTCATAAGGGGTTTGCTCTTGCTTGAAGTGCAGTATTTATACGGTCCAATAACAGTCCATACCTTCTTGATCTCACTAACTGAGTCCGTAGCGTCAAAGATCTATATTATGAATTCTCACAGTAAGACTGAGCTCTGAACCGATCTGTGTTATTTACTCGCTTTACAGCTTTATTGAATTGTTAAGAAGTCGTTGAATGGTTTGTGATCGGTTTCTCTCATATCGTTCGGCTTCAATCAAATGTTTTCAAATCTACTTCTATTAAGATGATAAATTTGAGGAAGTTTTTCCATGTGCCCCAGCTTACGTTATCTCAAGTACGATGGAAAACGGCCAAATTCAAACCTAAGGTGAGTGCTGCTTCGAGCATGTAACCAACAAGAATAGAAATGCCATAGATTGCCAAAACGAAGCCAATGAAAACGCCATCAGCTGTAGCTTTAGACAACTTTGATTTCTATTATGGGCCTATGTTTGGTAAAAGATGGCCAAGTATACGATTAGGTTTACTGAACCCGAACAAATATATAGCTGTGATGAATACGCTGTCGACGTTAGTTCCATTAATAATCAGCTTCTTCATCCCAATATTGTTTAGTAGTTGGAAAGCACATCAAGAAATACTCAGCGATTCCGGTTGTTTCGATCTACTGCAACGAGTACGTGGCAAAACGGCAGAAGAGAGGATAGAAGAGAAGAAGAAGTCTGTAGAAGTTCAAGCTGTGAAAGAAACAGAATATGCCCTAGAACTTAATGTATGCGAAGCATTCTCTAAAACATATCTCCATTATGATTTGTATAGAATACGGTTACTAACATGGAAACTTCTACACCACGCTCTCCCATGGAGAATTATATGAGATCAGCTGCAGGTCTGAATGAATTTCAGCCTTCGCGAGTAAGTGGATATCATTTGAATTTCTAATTTGTTTTTTGTTTAGGAAACTATCACTCCCGGTTCTCTCCAGATGAAAAAATCTCAGAAAAAGAATTTAGACTTCGAGTTAGTTTGTGAGATGGCATAATGGCTCGTTAGTGTGGATTGTTATAGAATCACTGGCCTGGAAGGTGATGGCGCTGTTCTTCCGATTAGAAAACATTTCATATATTATCCACGGAGTCTTTTTATCCAATCATACGATCGAGGAGTAACATCTGATTTTCCTCCACCCATTAAAGGAGAAAATGGCGTCCCAAGTGATATTCTTCACTTCCTTGTTTCCTAACTGAGAAACTTTGTTTAGGCTGGTGGCTCTTAGATGGTGGATCATTAGTACCCGTGTTAGCATTAGGCTTAGAGAAGGGAGATAATGTTTTGGACTTGTGTGCAGCTCCAGGAGGAAAAAGTTTGTTAGCTCTGCTTACTGGCTTACCAGGTTCCACTTCGCATGTGCTTCATTCGTGAGCTTCTGAGTTCAGATAAGATTGTTTGTAATGATTTCAAACTGGCAAGACTGGGACAGCTCAAGCGAGCGCTATCCACTTACATTCCTTCTGACTCTCCAGAGTCAGAGAAAGTTATTTTGAAACGTAAAGATGGTAGTGACTTGTCCACATGGGATGAAATTGGCGTTTATGACAAGGTCAACTGTCCCTCACCGATAGTTATTAAAGAAGTATTATGTTTAGGTTATTGCGGATGTACCCTGTTCGACAGATCGTTTGGCAGTCAACCAGGATGAAGGCAACTTGTTCTCTACTCATAACACAAACCAAAGACTCTCATTGCCACAGCTGCAAACTAAAATTTTAATGTAAATCCTAATCTTGGTCGCTGTCTCATTTCAAATTCCAGAAACGCTTTACGAGCTGTGAAAGTTGGAGGAAGCGTTGTGTACTCCACATGTACCCTCTCAGCGTCGCAGAATGAGGCCGTTGTTGAGAATGCTGTTGCAATCGCTCAGCAGAAATTCGGAATGAAGGTTTACCAGTTGTTTTTGCAATTTAATTGAAAAGCATAATTACTCATTCAGATAGTTGAAGAATCTTTACTGCAATTAACAACGCATCTAACATCGACTGGACTTTTTCGGTTTTCTGAGCAGTGCAAGATTGGGGCTTTGGTTCTACCTTTTCTGCCATCCAACTTTGGTCCGATGTATGTTTGCAAATTGACGAAATTAGAATGAAAATAGAATATGGCTATAAATGAATTTACAACTCTCACCATTGCGGGTAGATCGGAACTTCTATTGTTCTAAGAACCATTATGTTCATACATGTACATACGTTTATCTTCAGATTGTTAACTGTTTCTGTTTTGTTCTCGTTTTTTTTTCTGTTTTCTGTCAAATGTACAGTATAGAGTTTTAGAATGAATTATAACATAATTTCTTTTTCTCACATCTGCAAGCTGAATTCTGAAATTTTCAAATTCCATGACACCCGACAAGCAACTTTCGATTTCCATGAAGTTTCGAAACTTTTATTTTCTTTTTTCACTCTCTTAGATGTACAATTTAAATATAAACGGGACGAATATTCTCATATTGTGGGTAACAAGTGAGACGTGAGTTCATTGATTAGCTAATTAGCATAAAGTGTGAAAACGTACAAATGCCAACGCATCTCAATCATTCAGAGATGTGTATGGCACACGAACGGTTGTCCTTTGCAATCAGATATGTTAAGATCGTGGAAGATGAGCAAAGTGATGTGACTATTTGTAATCTGAAGTTTGGCATAGATGGCAGCTACTAGATAGGCGAAGTAGAAAATAAGCATTACGTACAGATAAACTAGGGTAAACAAGTACTTTAAGCCTATTATAGTGTTGACTTAAAATTGGGAGTTGATGCGAAAGAAAATGAAGTAGCTCTGAACATGCATCATCATATAAGAATGATAAAGAAGAAAGGAGGAAGAAGCAGAATCAATCAAGGATAAAGGAATACGAAACAGACGAAGCAGTGAGGTAGAAATCGGAAGTACAAGAAATCGCGGTTGGATTCATTTTCTTTGGTAAAAGCTAAACAGCAGGAAATGCTTCAAAACCCATACAAACACTTCATTTTTCAATTCTCTTCTTCTCGTCATTATCTCATTACATTTTCAGCTTTTTATTGTATTTTTTGTGTTCTGTCCATCACATTCTGTATTTACAACAACAGTAAACAGAATGAGGTGATGGAGAGTAGTAAGGGGGCTGAGAAGATGGCTCATGCCAATCCTCTATTTGACATCATTCCGGTTTGTAATTAGAAGAAGACAATATGAGGTCTCTCTCTCTCTCTCTCCCTCCCTCTCTCTCTATCTATCTCTCTTCCCCTTTAACCTCCACACAAGTTATTTTTGGTTTGTATTTTAATTATATCTCATAGGCTCCCATTCATATTCAAATAATCTTAATAAATTCTTATTGTTATACTATTCCATATCTGTTCCGGCTAACAATTAGTCACAAGCTTACAAATTGACAGCAATCGCCCTCTTCCGCCCAACTAATCTGTATGAAAAAGGAGAATAAGAATATTGAAACAAAAACCTTTTGACTCTAGTTATTGGCCTGAATCAACACACACTCTCAATATAATCTCTTATGTGGAATATAGAAGTCATTGAAGACGTACAACTTGTTTTCACACTGACTGAGAATTTTTTGTTTGAATCATTTCATTCTTAGTCGCCTTTTTCATCTGGCGGGACGGCAGTCTCGCCTTACCACCACTCTCACCCCTTTCTCCCGGCCAGATTAGAGGAGCACAACACTGATGCTCTGAAATTCGCTCACTTAATTTCCCCTTTTTAAAGCTTCCGCTCTTCTTTCTCGTTGACACTTTGAAAACTGGAAGAGGAGCATATCAAAAATCATTTCAAGAGTTAAAAGATGATGTTTGTTGCTTTTGTCATCGATCAACGATCTGATGGAGATTCTGGCTCGCTTAGCGTCAGATGCATCTGTCAGCCAACCAAATACTTCACTTGTCTACACGTCGTTTTCGCCTTTTTTTTAAACTTTTTTTAATATGAGCAAAACATTCAAAATTGTTACTTCAATGAATCAAAATAGCTTTTAATCTATAGTTTTTGAAATGGAAACCGAATGGCAATGTTACCGCGGTACATGCGTACACACGTGCTCCAGTTTCAGTGTCGTGCTCTAATTAGCATACGTCACTATTCTTCACGTAAATTTCATTTCAAACAAGTTTCTCACGCCATTCCTAGTAATTCAGACTTAGACGACGGTTGTGTCTTTCTTTAGCTTAAACAATCTATCCTCTTCTTCACTGTTCTTTTCCCATCTCCAATCGTCATATGCATGTAAGATAGTCTGAACTTCACAGTGAGTAGTTACTTCAACATAATGTTCGCTCAACTATTCCTTCTGTTTTGTTTGAATTTTAGAATTATAAGTCATATAAGGAAAGGAGTCGCATCTCAAACTTTCTTCTGAATTTCTTTGAGTTCCTAGCTCCTCCTCCTTCTTCTCCTCCTTCTATGAACAAAAAATTTTTGTCGTCGTCTCTCAAAGGGGTTGCAGACTCTTCGTCCTAAAAGCTTGTCGCATCTGACGTGTTTATTCCAAAAGCGTTATGAAACTTCATATGTCAATCTATTAACTTCCTTAAATATTTCTTGGGCATAAAAAAATTCTCAAAATATTAGGTTGCATCTGTTATTCCCTCTTGCAATCTTCCAATCAAAAAGCACAAAAAACACGCCGCTCACCATTTTATTTCATTTTTTTTTTACTTTTTATCCATAGAAATCCAATGCAATTTGCTCTTTTTGTTTTAGAGTCTTCTTCTTCGTTTTTTTGTTGTTTCTGTTCAGTTACAACCTGAGGCATAATTAGAAGCTGACGATGTTGAGACGGAGCTTGTCCCCTTCCCCACCATTCTCCTCCTCCTTCCGTCACGCCCTTGACATCTATTTTCAAAGTTGGCGGTAGCTTAAGAGACTAACTGATGGCAAGCTCAGATTCTCGCCTATTTCCTTGAGCTTTGTGTTCTTCGTCTTTTAATTTTTGTTGTCTATTTTGTTGTTCAAAAAACAACAAAAAGAAGAAATGAGAGAGAGAGAGAGAGGAAGAGAGAGAGAGAGATTGAGAGAATGGAATTAGAAGATGAAGTAAAAGTAAAAATAAAAAGAAAAGTTTATTCAATTTTACGATCTGTCTTCCTTCTGCGACAAGCTGTTCGGATAAAAAGCTTATTTTTTCCTTTTCCTTCTCGTTCCCCACCCTCTCTTATATCTTGATGACGTGCTAAGTTACCCAATTAACTTTATTTCTGAAGCCGAATCTGTTTTTAAACTTGTGTACCTCGTACATTCCTTACGTAGGCTGGGAAAGACTAGCTCGGTGCAATGAGTTCAGTCTCAGAGAATGAGAGAGAGAGAGATCATTCAGATGAAGTTTTCTATTTGCAGGTAGTAAGATGATTACCAACACTGTCACCTTACTTGTGGACATCTTCCTCCTACTCATCTGTATTATGCAAATTTCTGCAAATTTCGTTGTTCTGTTTGTTTGGGGTATGAATCGAAAGCTGAGGTTCGGATGAATCATTTTTTCTTTTTTTTTGTTGGCCAACTAGAAATTTAATTTTTCATTTCAGCTTTTTATTTCTTTTTTTTCAGGGCAAATGATAATTTGATTCTTCTTGTCTCATTGGCTTTCATAGATTTTGTTTATGCCGTCTTGCAATTTCCATATTTGGTCATTCTTATCCGTGAATGGAAGCCTGATGGTAAGCTTGTTGCTACTTCCTCTTAAGACTCTGTCATACACATGCTCTCTCTATCACCATATCACTTCTGTAATACCTGAATGTCAAATCAGCCAATTCAATTTTGTGGCTATTTTAGAAGAAAAAAATTTTTTGCAAAAAATTTCCTTATAAGGAGATATGATTGGTGAACAAGTAGATTAAAGCTTGATGACTATTTTCATTCTTTGTTCTCTGCTCTGGTTATGGAGATATTAAAATGATTTTATTTACTTGATCTTTGTGAGTCAGCATGGATGCAGCCTGTCTCAGATATACAGAGATGGAATGCGAATGAGGGGGAGAAGATGATGAACAAGAAAAAAGTTGTAAAAACAATAAATTTTCTTGATGAAGTGGAGATGTTTGATGTATTCTGGTACTAATCAAATGCCATACACGGCTTGTCCAATATATACATTCATCCTTAAGCTGTTATTCAAGCTTAAGCTGTTTTGAAAAACCTTGTAACCTTATAAATTAGTTTGATATGAGATAGAAGCTGTCTACAAGAGAAAGAGAGAGAGTGTGAGAGAGAGAGAAAGGGAGAAAGGAAAAGAAAGAAGAAGAGTGTAAAGATAGAGGAATGAAAACATCCGTCGGAAAATATGTTATTTTAACCATTTAAGGTATGGATTTCAACTACGATCCATGGGTGATCGTTCCGTTAGGTGGTCCATCAGCAGCTCTAATGAAATCCGGTTGTACAATCACAACAGCCATTGCCATTGATCGAATATTAGCTTTATATACTCCAACAAGATATTATACGTTCTCCAAGAGAAGGTTAGTTTCTCTAACTAGGCTTGAGACTGCTACATGGAAGAGAGGAGGAAATTATATTTTTGTTATTTCATACTTAAAAATCACTTGAGAAGTGAGGGTGGTTGGGGGGAAGAGGGGGGTTCAGAAGATGGGCGATGAGGGAATCATATGCCACATAAGACTGGTGAGCAACAGCTTCACAAAATAATAAGATGTTTAGAATCTCTCTTCCTCTATCAATATGTGTCCTTGCAGATGGTGTACTTCGGCTTTTATATTTTCTCTGATTATGGCTTTGATTGATTGGATTGTTTTGCAACTTACTGTAGAAATCCAGCCGATGCCACGATGCTCCTCATTCGGATGTTTCACAAATAAGGTTTGCAACATTTCTCCAATTTCATTTTCGAAAAGCTTACAACATGAGATAAGATGTAAGAGAGAGGGTGAGATAGAGTGAGTGAGAGAGAGAAGGAGAGAGATGGAGTGAAGGTGAAGCGTATGTAAGCAACGAGAATAATGTGATGAAAAACTAAATAAAATAAAAATATAAATAATGTTTCAGACATTCCGAGCCTATTGGGGATTGTCTAATATGCTCATGAATTTATTATCCTGCTTATTCACGGTTGTTATCATGTTCCATTTATGGAAACGAACGGCCATTAACAAGGCCAGAATGCAAGAAATTGAAAAGGCTAATAGAAGCAAAATCGACAGTAGTGTAAGTTTCCTATTCGAATCATTTCCTCAAAGCTTCTCCTTCTCTCTCTCTCTCTCTCTCTGGCTTTTTTACTCTCTTACTCTCTGTGTGGTTATTCTTAGTCACACTTTGGATGACTTCATAACTTCTCACTTGATGAATGTACTCTCCGCATTCTTCGGCTGCTAAACAACTCTTCTCTCATATCTATGCTCTCTGTTTCCAAACAAGTCGAGGTTTGAGAATAAATTGCTCTTCCTTTCAGAATATCCTTAGGCATTACATCCGAAAAGTATTTTTTTGCTCATCCAGTTCAAAAACCAACTTAAAAAAAAAAACTTTAATCCTATTGCTGGCATCTGTTATCCTAACAAGCCATATGCGCTAATTCTATCCTCTCTCTCTTGATCGAACAAAAAAAAGGCAAAACGTTGTCTTTGAAGTTGCATCAGCTGGCCGGCTACTCCTCTCCTGTTGTCTTGTTGTTTTTGTTGTTCTGAAATTTGATGAAGACATAGAGAGAGAGAGAGAGAGAAGGAAGTAAAGAGAGGGCTGGAAATGAATTAAAAAAAAGGAAAATGATCGAGTGATTCATTGACAGATTTGCAGGCTAATCGGGTGGCTTTGTACATTCTGCTGGTTTCTGCTCTTATAGGTGTTGTTCCCGGCTGTATGAATGGAATCGGAACTATAGTAGAAATACCGGTTAGTAATTATATACATATAGTATAGTATATTATAATATAATTATAGATCTATTTTTAAAAATAACTCATTACCCTTTACAGATTTTAAATGAAATTTCATTTTTTGTGGGAACATGTGCAACGCTCTCGGGATTATCACACGCCTTCATCTTTGCCATGGCTCATCGTGAAATCAAACATGCAATTAACACACAACTTCTGTCCATTTGCTTCCCATCTCTTAAACAAACAATCAAGACGGAAACAACTAGCAAAACGGTGATCACTAAGTTTTAAATTTCAATTATCACTTCGATGCTTTCGTGGCCGCTTCTCAGCTTCTCCTCGGCCCTATATCTTCAGCCTGTAACCTCTATTTATACTACTTTAGCTATTAAGAGACGACAGCTTCTCCTCTCATCTATCTCACTGTCACCATCTCCGACTACTTTCGAATATGAAACAGGCATGATAACATACAGAACTTTCTTATTTTCTTTTTCTTCTTCCTAGTCTATCGACATTCTTATTTGTTTTGACACTTCTTATCCTCCTTTTTTACAGAATGTTTGTGTGTTTGTGTGAGCATGCCTGTTCACCAATGTCACATCCTGTTTTTAACGTTCAGCTCTGTTCTCATTGCACTTTCTTCCTTTTTCCAGATTCTTTCTTGTGTTATCCTTCTCAACTAGAAACCTCTCTCATTACTTTTAAAGCTTTCTTTCATTTTCTCTCTCTCTCTATGTTGACCTGTCTTCTTTCTTTTCCCTTTCATTCAGTTCCTCTCCAAAAACAACTTTTCATTGCTTCAGAGCTTCAAAAGACTATTAGCCATTTCAGCCACTGCCAACAGTTTCACTTAATGGACCGATAAGAATTTAACTATATAATCAATCAATCAATTATTCCTTAATATATAATAAATATTCAAAAAATCATAGCTCCTGTTTACATATACTTAACTTATACAACCGTTCTTCAGCGTCATCAAGCAACTAAATGAGATCAACGATATGACGTCACGTGGGGATCATTTTCGTGTTCACGTCAATCATAATTTGCATAATTGATGTGATTCTTATGTGTATGTGTGTTATCATTATCCTTAAGCTGTTACTTTAAACGCTTTGAATAAGAATAATAATATAATATTTAAATAAATAATTGTAAAATACAATGAATAAATAAATAATATTTCTTTAAATGATAACACAATGTCTCTGGAGACAAGTACACCAATATGAAACTCTCTTCCTCTCTCTCTCTCTCTATCATTCCCTCTCTCTCTCTCTCGCTTCGCTTCTCCATAAGGAGAATGAGCGTGTGTTTTCAAAGGAAAAAATCTTTTTTTTCCCTTTTCCTCTTTCTCTTTAACTATTGGAATTTTTGAAATTTTCGTTAATTTCGTACTTTTGGCTTTAATCCATAAGAGATTAAAGAGAGGATTTTAGCAAATTCATTGTTAAACAGTTGGACATTGCAGCAATGTCTTCTCTTCGTTTGAAATTCTTTTTTGTTCTCATGTACATGCAATTAGCAGGTTTGAACTTCCTTTCTTCTTCTTCTACTTCGGGACATCTCTCTCTCTCTCTCTCTCTCTGTGATGAGGGAAGCTAGCAAGATGCTTCTGTCTTTGTCTAGTAACTTTGCCGTTTTACTTTTGTGCAGAGAAGAACAGTTGAAGAGATAGAGGGAATGTGTTATCTGTTTTTCCTTTTGAAACTCATGAGTTATAGTCTGTAAAATGAGGTAAGCAGGGTTTATAGTATCCTCCTCCCCCCCCTCTTCCCAACTATCTCTCTCTACAGTCTCTCTCTCTACAATCTCTCTCTCTCTCTCTCTACTTGCTAGTCAGCAAAATGTGTTAGAAAGGGAATAAAGAGAGGACTCAGAGGTAGTTTCATTTGAACTTTTGGCGTTTTTTAAAAGAACAGACGAGAGAAGAAAAAACAAAATTTTTATTCTCCTCAACCCACCCATATCCGTTTTCCATTACTTGCCTGTTATGGGCAAAGTAGTTAAAACGTGATAAACAAGCCTCAGATTGTCTATTTCCACACCTTTTACCTGTGTTATTACAGTATTATTAGTTGGGCAGTCCGTGCTGTATCCTGCTGTTCCCCACCTCCCCTCCTCTGGTCGTCAGATATTTCATCGGCTGCCATCAGAAATCTTGTTCATAATCGTCCGTGTTTGTCCAAACAAAAGTCAATTTAAAGAATAAAAGTATTTTCCCTTCCAACTACCTTTGCCCTTCTCTCTCTCTCTCTCTATCTTCCTCTCTCTTTTCATTTCATTTTGAAAAGAAGACGAAGTAGAAGAAGACGAAGGAGCACAGAAGTTGTCTATTCCATTTCATTCTAATACGAGAGAGAGAAGCTTGTGTGCTTGCAGTTGAGAAGCCATGGTTATACAGGTAAATTCTTTTTTTATTTTTCAAAACGATTAACTGATTTCTCAACGATCTTTTTATTTTCAAATAATTTCAAGAAACTTCACCTTCCCTCCTCTCTCTCTATCATCTCGGCTCTGCTTTCATATTCGACGTTCCATTCTTCCAATTATTCACTTCTGATCAATGATTTCTTGTTTCTTTTGTAATTTTGTGACAAAAAATGGTTTTAATTCAAATAATTCTGTTAAGACGAATGACAATGTCTAAGGAAATCCGCGTGTGTCATCTTCCATCTCATTCTTGTCATTTGACGAAGAGGACTGTTTATTCATCAACACATTCTTCACTTTTCTCAGCATTTAAACAACTTTTGTAACCAATCTACCCTTCCAATCCTCTCTCTCTCTCTCCCTCTCTCTCTCTCTCTATCTTTCTCTCTCTTTATTTTATTTTTTAATTTTAAAAATAAAAAGTTTGAAAAAATAAAAAAAAAATTTTTTTATTGCAGGCTTTAAAAAGGAAAGTCATGGAATCTACTTCGTAAGTCTTTCTCTATTTATCAACAAAAAAATATAATAAAGAAATAAAAAAATATCAAATAATAACGTCAAATATGCCACAAACTAGTCCTTTTGATGATTGACTGGCCAAGATAAATGTTATAACGCACATCCCCCCTTCCCTTCTCTCTCTCTACTACAACTACTACTTCCCTCTCTCTCTCTCTCTCTCTGCAATAAAGGTAACAGATAGAGACTACTTGTAGAACTGTAGAGAGAGAGAGACAGTTAGAGATGAGTTTTTTGGATGACAGAGATGACAAAGATTTACGTAATTATCAATTGTATTTTACAGATGACTTCACACTTCACCTCTTTGCCAACTTCATTCCTTCATCTCTCTCTCTTTCACTTATGAGCTTCTCTCTCTCTCTATTGTAAAATCAAAAAGTGCTCATACCCTTTATCCCCCCACCTTATATGTACATTCCCTCTTAGCTATATGAAATATTTATTCAAAATTCATTCTTTACTATATGCTTTAACTCAGAACTGTAATTTCAGACGTCGCTTCAGTACGGTGACCCAAGTCAATCCAGATACCTTGGAGGATATGACCAAACGTTTGTCGTTCATTAACATATTATCTTGAGTGTATAGAGATGAGAGCTTCTTCTTACTTTACATAGCCAACGAGTTGTTTCGTTGAAACATTTTGATCGCCGTTGATCTCATTGGTTTTGAAATGATCGAGTTGCCTTTCAAATGTTCCTTTCTTCCTCATTCCCTTATATCTGACCTAAACTAGTTTTCATGAAGCGAGGTTGAGAGAGACAGAAGTTGATAGAGAGAGAGAGAGAAAGAGAGAGAGAGGAATAGAGAGAGAGCGCTTTCTACCGTAAACACCTATAGTCTTGTAAAAGATATTGGAAAAAGAAACAAGTTATACATATGAAAACATAGTTTCTATTCAAACTCACCCTATGTTAGGAAATGGCTTGGATCCCATAGCTGAAGGAGACACCAGTAATGGAGACTATCGCCGTAAGAGTACTTTCGGCCATTTGGCTCTTTACAAAGGAGAGGAAGAAGGTCCACCGGCTTCCTTCATATCAGCCTACACTACACCTGGCCCGAAGGAACGGGCTACAAGTGAAATCAAGAAAGTAACATAATCGTTTATACAGGCTATCACAATAAAGTATATTGAAGGCTAATCTTGGAGTCATGTTAGGTGTCTACCTTCCAACCATCCAGCACATCTTAGGCGTTACTATGTTTATCCGCCTTTTCTGGGTAGTAGGTATTGCCGGTTTATACAACACCATGCTTCTTCTGGCTCTTTGTTGTCTTTGTGTAATCACTCATTACTGTTTGTAGTACTGATGGAATTCATTTAAGACTCTTCTCACATCCATATCTCTATCCGCTGTAGCTACTAATGGAGTTGTTGAGAGTGGAGGTGCTTACTTCATTATCAGGTAATCCATAGTCTCTTGAATGAAGTTAATGCTTAGCACAGTCGTAATCTGGGTGTCGAGTTCGGCTCTGCTGTGGGGATTCTCTTCTACTTGGCTAATACCGTTGCTGCTTCCATGTACCTAGTTGGAGGTGTCGAAGTCCTACTGGTACTTATTGATTGATTATAAATAAAACATAAATAATGCAAGATGTACATTGCTCCTGATATGGCTATAGGTGGCAAGGAAGCTCTTCATAACACTGATCGTAACTATGCCTTTCATAATCATTTTCATTATTATAATTAAGCATTTGGAAGTCTTTACAACAACTATCGTATATATGGAACGTTGTTTCTGATTCTTCAAGTCTTGATCGTTGCTATGGGTGTCAAGTTCGTACAACTTATGGCTCCCGTATGTTTACACTGAAACTGAGGGGGATTCTACATTCTGCATCATTACAGGTATCTCTAGCTTGTGTGATCGTCGCTTTGTTGGCTTGCTTTGCTGGTGGAGTGGAAAAAGCAATTACTGGAGAAGGACGAATGTAAACTTGAAGAAGGCGTTCCATTTGGCTAATTCAGAGGTATTGCAGGGTTTGCTCATTGGATGATCGTCTGATTCAGTCAACAGTTCTGTTTGATAATCATAATAATAGTTTGTTGAATGAAACCTCACGTACACGTTGGGATGGGATATGTGATGTGTGTGACAAGAACCCAGCGTGATTATAATAATTATATGATGTTGTATAACTTCTATTTATTATAGTCTGACACATATATTCTGTGAGAAGCATAGCGAGTCATGTGTTGAGTTCACTAAAGTCAAGATTTCATGTACACAAGGCTTCACCGGATTCAATATGAACACCTTAAATGGTTTTGAGATCAAAGTTCATCTTCTTCAAGTTATAGTACATTGCAGATAATCTCTGGCCCATGTATATGGTTAAGGACGAAGTTATGCCGGGTAAAGAAGGAAAAGCTGATGTTGAGGTTGGTTCGTTATGCTAATGTGTTCTAAGAGAAGGGTAGTCATATGCTAATCACCTTGGCATCATCATAACCTCATTAGCATACGTCATGACGCACGTGCGTCGCTAAATAATCATTTGATCGCGAGCAATTGAAGACGACGGTTGCTTCAACTTCATTGAACAATTGATCTGATTCTGATTAACTATGTATTCTAGGTTGTCCAAGATGTGACGGCAACGTTCTTTGTTCTACTAGCTATCTATTTCCCAGCAGTTACAGGAATCATGACGGGAACAAACATGAGTGGTAACAACCTAGATTCATGTATTGAATGCTAATGAACAGCATGATTGAAGGAGATTTGAAAGATCCACAGCGTTCTATTCCTTCTGGAACCATAGCAGCAACCGTTACAACGTCACTCATATACTATGCGTTGGCTATACTGTTTGCTGCAAGTGTTGATCGATCAGTTCTTCGAGATAAGTAAGTGTATCACATACTGAACAGATTTATATAATTTATATAGGTTTGGACGTTCAATTGAAAACAACATGGTTGTCTCGACATTGGCTTGGCCGTCACCATGGATCGTCACCGTTGGAGCTTTCCTAAGTACATTCGGTGCAGCGTTGCAATGCTTATGCAGTCAGTTATCAGTATCACATGTTATAGTATATTTTAATTTTCGGTGCTCCACGTTTATTGCAATCCATTGCTAAAGATGACGTCATTCCTATATTAGCTCCATTCGCTACAGTAACCAAGAAGAATGAACCGTTTTTGGGGTTTTCTATATACATTATAAATTATATAATTAGCATAATTAAAGATTATTGCTAACAACAGTCATAGCTGAGATGGCCATCCTCCTAGGAGCTGTTGATAAGATCGCTGAGGTAATATTACTAATTTCATTCTCAAAAAAAGATATTTTGAGATGTAAGCTTAAGCTTTTGCTTACAGGTGCTTGATTTCTTCTTTCTGATGTGTTATGCATTTGTGAATATTATCGCATTTCTTCATTCTGTTTTGAGAGCTCCTAATTGGCGTCCAAGATTCAAGTATTTCCATTGGTAAGTAGTAGCTTTGAAGATGAAGCGTCTTCATTCAACATGTCTAAATATTATAATCATAGGTCATTATCGTTATTGGGAGCATTTCTTTGCTTTTTCATTATGTTTGGATCAGATTGGCATTTAGCATTAGTTGCTTGTGCTCTGACATTAGCAATCTATAAATATGTTGAATGGAAGGGGTATAGTTAGGCTGTTTATAGTTAAGTATACCTATGTGTTGAAGAGCCAAGAAGGAATGGGGTGATGGAATGAGAGGATTAGCTTTAACAACGGCACAGTATTCATTATTAAAAGTATGTGGCTGATGGATTACGTATGTAGATCATATGAGCGCCATTAAGGTTGAAGACAAAGATCCTCATCCAAAGAATTGGAGACCTCAACTACTCATTGCGTTGTCTGCTCATTGGGGTAACCATATCATAGACAAACGAGCACTGTCTATGTTGAACTTGGCAGCTCAGATGAAGGTAGCTAGATATTGAGAATAAGTTCATCGTATGATATACTTAAAGGCTGGTCGAGGCTTGACCATTGCTTGCGCATTCGTTAAAGGTTCTGCTAATGCAGCTGAAGAGCGTACTAGGTCTGGATCCATCAAGCAACGTCTTCTCAAAGATATGGCAACATCACGGCTACGTGGATTTGCCAAAACGTTGTTCTATCAGGAGAGCCAGGTACATAATAAACTAATGAAATCTAGGTTAGTAATATGATATAATTAAGATATATGGTTGTGTGTCAGGAGTGTTCCAATCTGTTGGTATAGGTGGATTACGTCCAAACACCGTTTTGATAAACTGGCCTGACATCAAGGATATGGATGAAGTGTCACTGTTCGCTGGTATATTATATGGTATAGTTAATCCACTTTGTATATTGATGTAGAGAAAATGATAACTGGAGTACATCATGAGTACTGTATTCTATTGGCGAAGGGAATAACTGAGTTTCCGGAAACAACAGATAGATTGACTGGGTATGATGATCTATATATAGATGTTTATTATATGATATAATTAAGATTTATTGATATCTGGTGGGTTGTACAGGATGGAGGAATATTAATGTTAATCGCATATTTATTAAAACAACATAAAGTATGCTCATATAGTATAGAATGTAGTTAACTATATATAACTATATAGGTATGGAGAGGATGCCTTCTTCGTATCTTCGCTGTCGGAGGATCGGATAAGAAACGAAATGAAGATATGAAACAAGCTTTACAGAAGCATATTTACATGTTACGTATTGATGCTGAAGTATTCGTATGTTGTCAACGTTGTGTTCGTATCTCCTTCTTGGGATGTTCAGATTGTGAGTCTGTTAGATCAGGAAGTAACGGAGGAGATTTATGAGAAGACTGCTGAATTGGAAAAGAGACAGAAGACGTTGGTACAGAATGAGATGAAGGTAAGAGTTTCTTCATTTCCCTCAAAATACTCTCTAAATCGTTTCGCAGAGATTAAAGCAGAGAGAATCAGCTGGATATGTAAATGAAGCCTTTGTTGATGAGAATAAGACCAAACTACATACAAGTAATATGATCCCTTCGAATAATTTTAAAAACAAAATGTTAGGCAACTCATCAAAGAGTTTTTCGAAGACACCGACTGTCATAAGCATTAATGAGGAAGAGACATCCTTTAGCAGGTTTCAATTTCTAGTTGATCGATGTAGTTCTAAAGCAATTTCTCTTCAGTAGCGAAGAAGGAGCAATGAGCCAATTGTACGGATCATCTCCTTCCATTGAAGAAACAACTGGAGCAGAGTTGAAGCTCAATGTTCATAAGATGAACACATCTTTCCATTTAAACAAAGTCATAAGAGAGAACTCACCAGACTCTCAACTCGTAAGCTTATCATCATCTAACTTATATGGGTACGTAACTCTTCAGATACTGTTAAACCTTCCCAACCCAACAAAAAATCGGATAAACTTCGTTCATTCATACATGTCCTACTTGGATGTGCTAACTGAGGGGTTGAAGCGAGTTCTGTTTATTGGAGGAAGTGGCAAAGAAGTCATCACAGCTGATTCTTGAGAAGTCATCACATGTTGAGGCTAAACCAATCATTTACTTCTTTCATAAGAATCTTTGATATTCTAATTGTTTTCATGTGTTCTCCATATCTTCACTCTCTCTCTCTCTCTCTCTCTCTCTCCCTCTCTCCCTCTCATTTACTTTCTAAGGAGACATTCTCTTTCTTTCTCTCTCATATATTTTAAAAGAGTACGTCTCTATTTTATAAATCATTGAATGGTTATCACTCTTCTAAGTATAGAGAGAGTTCTCTCTCTCTCTCTCTCTCTCTCTCTCTCTCTCTTCATTTGTTAACAAAGAAATTGTTTTTCATTTAAAAGGTGTTTTGACATGACTGATAAGAACCTGACATTATAAACCATAACTAACGAATATTCAAATAAATCATTTCATATTTCCATTACTTCTCATGTACATGTACGTTCTCGTTCAATCCCTCTCTGTTAAGCATGTGATCGGGCTAGTTTCTGTTTTGACAGCTTCGAGTAATCACACAAGTTGCTGATACAAGCTGAGCAGATCAAAATGAAGAACGTTGTAGCTGAAATACATTTTGAAACATAAGAACTAGAAATCCGCAATAACCTGCACTAATGAAGAAGATTGTCTTGTGTTTTGTTGTCAGTGGGTTGATTTCTCTGAATTCATTAGATCCAGTAGGTTGTGGATCATCGGAATCATTTGGGTTGTCGGATGATGTCAAGATATACTCTTCCGTTGATGAGCTATCAGAGGGTGTGGTACCGTCTGATGGTTCATTAGTCAAATCTGAAGCATTTGCATTGGCTAGAGATGTAGAGCCAGCCTCTATAGCATCTGAAATACGATATTCAGAATGCGAGGGAGTAAGATGAACAAGAACCTTTCAGAAGATTCGTGCCAAACTGTTGAGAGGTTGACGATACAGTACTATCAATCAAATACATCAAACCAAAGATGATGCAAGACTTGATCATGACGAAGAGTTGTATAGGGTTAGGTAAACGAACTTTACCTGCTATGCCAGACATTTAGTAGAGCAAAAAATAATTTTCGGGGCGGTTTCTATGTAGAATCCATGGAAATGAGTTTTGATGACGTCCGTAAATTGAAGCTTTTCCTTCCTTCCCATCTCCATCCTTGTCTCACACCCCTCTCTGTTCACATACGGCACAACCCCCTTGAACATATTGAAGGCTTGTAGTTAGATTGTAGTATACAAATCGGAACACATATGATAATTATTCAATTAATTATTATATTTTGAATAATTCATATTCAACCATGTGTAGTGTATAGTAATGAGCTCTCAACAAAACTTTTATTTGATCAAGTATACAACACAGACGAATGATATCTGTAAATGAGATCAAACGGACAGAATCTGAATGTGCAAAGCATAGGTATCGATTGATTTTCAATCAGCAACACCATTTCTTCGATTGAAGTAAAGATGAGCGAGATGAGTCTATATGAAATCCATAATACAGTAGAGTGAAGTAAAAGTATCTTTATAAGGCTATGAAGAGAGATCTGAGAGAGCTGAGAGAGAGTTGAGAGAAGAACATTTTCAATAATCGAAGAATGCGCTGAGTTTTTTCTGTTTTTGTTCTCCAAAAGCCTGAAACAAGGAAATGGATGTAAGGAGGATGTGATGAGATGAGAGGTGAATGAGGTTGGTTTCTGTCCTCTTCAGTTTCATCTAATTTCAACTTTAACTACTAATTAACATAAAAGAACGAAAAATAAATTAAAAAAATAATAACGGCGCTCAATTACTCACGTAAATTCACGTGAACTTTCACGTAGACGCGTCATTTTCAATCAGGACGGTTGGATAATCGGCTGTGTGAGCATTCAAAAAATCAAAAATCATTTTCGTTTTTCTCTTTGTTTGAAAGAAAAAAAATAATTACTTATATTTAATTTTACTTTTTTTCTATTTGAACGATGAAAATAGAAAGGTTTACCTGGCGGAAGATGCGAGACAATTGCTCATTATCTGGATTCATCATGAATGGCACACGAAAAAGCATTCGACGCTTTGTTGGCGTTCGGATAACAGATGATCTAAAATACCTTTTAGTTATTCTCTTTCATGTACACACACATAGACAGAGAGAGAGAGAGAGAGAGAGAGAGAGAGAGAGAGAGAGAGAGAGACACATACACACTGTTTTACATTTCTTTCTTTCTTTCTTTCTTTTTTCGGCTCTGAAAATGAGTGGGAGACGGGGAGAGGGAGGAGCGGCCGCCGGACGTTGCATCATGTTGTTCAAGAGCAGTCTCGGCATCACAAAGGTGAAATGATCAGCTTTGTTAGAAAAACACACATCGTCATGTCCTTAGCAGGAGTTAGGTTAGGTGCAACCAAAGTTTTCTTTTTTCTACTTAAAGGCAAATGAAAACAAATCCATCGAGGGGGTGGGAATGTAAATGCTTCATCCAGAGGAAGAGGAATAGATGAAGACATGTGAAGAGGGTCGCAGATGAATAATTCATTCCAAACGATATCAATGAAAGCCAAGATGTATGTTAAACTCACACCTATTCATCTTCATTGAATATATAAGCAGAAAGAAGGTGGGAGAGGGTGGTGGGTTCATTCTGAGGATGGGGGGAGTAGGGCATGGATATGCTTCGAGAAAGTAATTTCTAGGGAGAAGCCATTAAGGGCTTCATCATCCTCCTAATTCGTCACTTGTTAACATTCGAAACTTCATTTGCTTTCATTGTTTTGAGAAAGCAGCAAAGCACATGTTCACACATCCAATTACAATCAAATTACAAAAATAATGTTTTAAAGTCAAAAGCTGAAAACTCACTCATAATCCGCGACCGTCGATGAGATCAAACAAAGCAGACATAACCCTAGAAGAACCAGACACTTCATGGTTCTGAAATATCAGAGAATGACTTTCAGTTTCATCTAAGAAAAAAAAGAAAATAGGAAAAGCTAAAGTCATAGAGAGAGGAGAGAGATTGAAGCGGAGCCACACTACTCTCGTAGACTTACATGTGAGAAATGGAAAAAATTTTATTCACCGTTTGAGGAGTGGGAGGAGAAGGAGAAGCTCGACAAGAAGGAAAGCTCACAGAACGAGGAAAGGCCAAATGAAATTTAAAATTTCTTCTTAATTTCAAATCTCAGGTCTTAATGGATACAGCGGCTGTGAATGTTACCAACTTGTCATGTCGAATGTCAACTCTTGCAAAATATGAATGGGGGCGGTGCTTTCATATCGGCCGATCGTAGTCATTTGGAATTATAGAGAGAAACTTGGAGAGATACAGACACACAGAGAGAGACGAATGTTTATTTTTGACAAAAAAAAAGAGTTTTCAATTATAATAATTGTTTAAAGAAAATTTTTTTTGAGCTGGTACGCAGCTGAAGGAGAAGCTTAAGCTTTGAACGAAGTCGCTTCCTTCTCGCTACACCCTACGCATAGCGACTGACTCGATGAAAAACAGTAAAAGGAGAGCTTCGATATTCGAACTATCTACAACCTCTCAAATAAACCACTGAAGTAACTGGAGAGAAGTAATGCGACAGACAGAAGTTACTATTCAAAGAACGTACTTGAGAGAGAGAGAGAAATTGGATGTATCGTTTTGTGGCAAATGAAAATCTTTTTTTGGATCTGTCATTCGTTCGAATACAAAAATTTGCTGAGAAATGAAAAATAGAAGAGAGACGTCTTCATACGAAACGAGGAAATATGAAGAGGGGGAAGGGAAAGAAATTGAAAAGATATGGTGGGGCTGGATGTGTGCGGACAATAAATGAAAGAGGAGGAGCATTTAGGAAGAAACTGGAAAAGGAGAAGAAGGAGGAGATGAAGCACAAAGATGAGAAGCAAAAGAGTAACAAAGAATAAGGAGAAAAAAAGTAAGCTTAAAGGAGATAAAAAGTGAGAGGGAACAGTTCATCCTGCTGCTGCTGCTGCTGCTGCAGAAACAAAGGGAGGGCAATGACCGACTGCATAACGAGATTGAAGAAGACTTTGTCTGTTCAACTTCATCTACTGCTATTGAAAGGTGAACGATAACGAGAGAAACGTGTTAGAGGGAGGGAAGAAGAGAGACAAACACGTTAAAGTAAGAAGAGGAAGAGAATGACTGAGAGAGAGTTATGAGAAGGAAGAGAGGGAGGATGAAGGATGCGTATTATTTTAATGAAATATTTATATAAAAGTCAATCAGAGAGTGGGTGAGATGTGAAGATGAAAAAAGAATACAAAAAGAGAATAAATTAATTAAATGTTCAACGATCTCTTAATATTTAAATCAGAGGGTGGAATACGGTCCATCAATCTTTAAGCTACAAGCTATGATCGTCAGAGATATAGTTATCGATAGTTCCATCAGTCACAGTCCATTCATTGCATGTTATTCCTTCACTTCTGATAGTAGGATGGAAGAAGAGAGCAGCGGAACACTCGTAAGCAGCTTCATCCTTCCCAAAGATTATTTTCTTCTTTCTCCAAAACTTTCTTTTCATTAACAGCACGACGATATAAAACTTTTCGTACTTTCAGCTTCATCATCACTTTCCCTGTGTCTCTCTCTCTCTCTTCCTTTTCTTTCTCTTCCTTGTTCGCCTCTTTTAGTTTCTGAAAGAATTTTTTCACACAAAAGTTGCTTGAGAGTTATGAATGATAGATGGGAAGCAATTGGAACCTTTACATCGGAATTTCACCTGCCAATGGACGGGAATATTCAGATGTCCTTCGTTCATAAGCAACGTCATCATCTCTCTCTCTCTCCCTCTCTCTCTCTCTCTCCCTCCCTCCCTCTCACTCTCTGATTATTAACATTCGTTATTATTATACTTTTTTATTATAATATTGTTGTGAATAAAAACATTTTTTTTATTTTTTGTGTAAGCTTATAGCTGCGATGAGACAGTGTATACTAATGAGAGAGTGACCATAGATGTACTGGAGAAGGAGAATGTTTGGAGTCGAAAATTAATGAAAGTTTTATTTTTTGTTTTGTTTCACTCATTTTCATATGTAATTATGAGAGAAATATGGTAAAAGGTAGATAAACACGTGAGGCTTCTTCTCAGCCTCAACCTCTCCCAGTCTCCACTTCCCTCTACACCATTCCCTCACAGGCGTTGTCTCTCCTTCTCTCCTTTCCCACCCCGTATTTGGAAACAAAAAAAAATGAAAAATTGCCATAAAAAGCAATGACTGACTACGTAAACCTATGAGAATGAAAGGAAAAACGTTATTTTCTTTGTAAAAATGAAGGAGAATCATATTTCCCTTTGCTCAGAACTGCTTTTTCATTGTAAATAGCTGTTGAAATGATTTGTTCGAACAAATATCCTTCGGAAGGGCTAAGCTTCTCCTTCATGATGTATACTAGTGATAACACATAATATGAAGTCTTGTTGGGCCCTGGAAAGAAGAAAACTCAGTTGACGACCAGCAGATCTTTTTCGGATTCAATGTTGTTTGTCCCTTCTTCACTACAATTCGGATTCCCTTTTGATCTCTTTCAACAAGCACCTGAAAACTTTCAAAATCCTTTTATACTCTCCTCAACAACTCTTTATCTCTCTCCCACTATCTCTCTCTTTCTCGGAATCATCGAAATCAGTGTTACCGAGGGAAAAAAAGGATTTCTGGTTTTGTTCATAGGATGATGATGAAATCGTATTTCTGTCATCTACACACACACATGTGAAATGACGTCACATTGCCCTTTGAAGTTCACCAGATTCAACTTCATTTCGGTCATTTGGAGAGTCTCGTTGGAAAAAATTAATTTCTTCCTCTCACCCTCTCTAATGGGTGTTTCTATCGCAGATGAAAATATTGACAAAAAGTGGAAAGTTTAAAATTGAATAATTAAATAAAAGGAAATATTTTATTTTCTTTTTCGTTTCTCTCTATATCCTGTCCTCTCTCTCTTTGTCCCTCTCTCTTACTCTCAATCGCTCTTTCTACAGCCCTGTTTGGTCTCATCGGTACCTCTTTGCACCTCATATCCTTGCTCAGCATGGAAGTCAATTAAAAGTTCCATGAAAATTGTGATGGTTCAGCTCATTTGGATAATATATTTTGAAAATGAAAGACGAAGAGAGAGAGAATGAGGGAGGGAGGGAGAGAGAGAGAATGAAAGAAGGGAAGGAAAGGCTGGGGGTTGACAGTAAGAAGGGAAGGAAAATCCCTTGAAGGAACAGTCTCCTTCTACTGTTTCTCAAAACGAAAGAAGAACAAAACTAATAAAAAATGAAAAGTTTTTCGTTCAACTTAATGCTCAAACGGTATAAACACATTCGTCTTATGCAAACTAAGAAATGGCGAAAATGGACATGGAATGTTCAAATGATCTCAATTTCAGTAAATAAGATAGAAAAACGATGGCTTCACAGGGGATTCTTCACGAGATAGCAGCTATGTGAAGTCAGAATTCAATTGAAACTACGTGTACGTCGTTTGCAGCAAGAGCAGACACAACCGCTCTAACACGTAGCTCGTTAATTAGAATGAAAGTCTATTACACTTTCATTCCAGATCGTCTTAAGAGCTTTAAAGCGATCGTGTTGACATGTACATTAAATCATTTCATGGTTCATTCTATTGTTAGCGGTCGGGTCCGCTAATACTTATAAAATCATTTTCCATTTGGAATGATGTGTGGAGCGGTTGTGCACATACATTGGAACACTTCCTTGTGAAGCTCAAAGACATGTATTTGGATGTACTATCAAACTAAACTAAGAAACACATCCTTGTGTTAACATGCCTAGTATGTAACAGAGAGTGCGTGTTAAGATTAGATTGACCTTACGTATAGTAAGAGAGAGAGAGAGAGAGAGGGGGTTGAGGGATGGTGTGGACAGTCGAAAACATGTCAAAAACCAGGTGATGAATGAAAACAATCATAAATCGGGGGGATTAAACAGATAATTTTCATTGAAAATAGGATGTTTTAAATCCTTTTTTAACGAGCAACAATGGAATATTTTAAAGTAAAAAGTTGGATGAGAGAACGATCATTTCTTGAAATATGGTTTTGAAGTTGGCTGCTTCCGTTTTATTTTTAATTTTAGTGAAAGGTAGGCTTCATCTCTTTGCTTTCCTTCTTCATCTCTTCTTCTTCATCATGCTCTTCTATTTATAGAATGTGTTGATGCCAAAAATATAATTGTCAAAAGAGATTCCAATAAAGTTTGTTTGAACGTCAAATGAGGAAAAGAAGTTTATTTTCAGAATGAATCGACCTCCTCCTCCTCCGCCTCCTCCATCTCATCTTCTTCTTCTTCTTCTTCGTCGTCGTCGTCTTCAGAAGAAGAAAATGAGGAAAATTCACGTCATCAACTAATTCCAATCAGTAAAAAGGATGATGGAAATGTTTCAACGAAAACTGACCATCTCATTCATTCCTATAATGATACAAGGAAAGAACGAATGAAAAATATGTTCGATGAAATGGAGAACAAGAACTCATCTTCATCTGTCAGTTCAGAAGAGCAAATGACGAATATGAATAACATTCAGACGCTCATTCTACCTGTATGTCTTCTAATATAATATATCATATGGTTAGTATAGGTCATTATAGCTTGTCTCACGAGATGTTGAGCACATATCCCCTCCTGATATCTATTCGGATCTGTCTGAAGAATCAGAAGAGGTTCTAATTGAAGTTGAAACCATCTCACCTGTCGGTATGCTCATCTCATCTTCTATGCTTACATTCATACAACTATTGAAGGTTTCTCCTTTCCCTACATGATGTCTATCAACTTCGAGATCACTCAAGTCATAATCTATGCCCTTATATTCTTACTAATAGCCTATTTATTCAAACGACTTCATCATTACATGAAGAAGAGGTTAGTGATAGAGGTTTCATACTTCTCTCATCGCAGATGTTTTAAGTCAACAACCCGTTGGCCCAATCACCAAGAACCCAGTTGTAGCCATGGAACAAGCGAATGTCACATACACATCGTCAACATGAAAATATTTTAAAATTACATTTACTTGTAAATACTAGTAATATTTGCTTTTTAATTTTGTTTTACAAGCTTATTGTGTTAGAGATATGAGCTGTCCTCTCTCTGGTTACCTAGGGATTTGACATAATTAAGAAGCTGTCGCTTTGTTCCTTACCTTATATAGACAGAGATAGAATGAGAGATCGAATCTATAATCACCACTCTCTCTCTCTTTCTCTTTCTCTCTCTATCTCTACATTCCCCCCTCTATATTGAAATTGCTTTGTTCTAACCACAACGAAATATATTTTATTTTCGAAAGTCAATGTAGATGGATGGAAGTACTACTTCTCATTCATTCATTATCTTCTTATCCTTTTGTTATAAACTAATATCTTCTTAACTATATACACATATGAAATATAAAAAAGGGAACGGAGCATGTGTATGTCCTTGAGAGAGTGAATGAGAGAGAGAGAGAGAGGAGAGAGGGGAGAGAGAGGAGTTGCTATGGAAATGTTATTACTTCAAGCAGCTTATTCCCATTGATAATCCCATATAGAATGATTCAAATCCGTTTTTTTGCTTTTTCTCTCTCACCTCCCTCCCTCTACTTCTTCCAGTCAGCAATGTGAGCGAAAGACGAAGCCCGAAATGCTTGTTCATCAAGAGTCAGATGAAGCAAACTGAACGAAACGAAGATTCATCTGAAACATTTCCATTTTCGTTTTCAATTTCCATTCCTTCGTCTTAATATAATATTATAATGAAAAAAAGAATATTTAAGGAGAATGTTACGTAGATATAGCTCGAAAGATCTCGATAGTTTGACTTTAGGACAACATAAGACGATAGGAAGTAATTCAAACTGTGATATCATTATACAAGTGAAGTTCATGTTCATTCATTCTCTTCAACATACAACATGCTTACAGTCTGATGGTGTTGCTCCAACACATGCAATCATTGAGTTTCATTCATTAACTAACAGTTTCTGGATCAAAGACTTATCCTTAGTTTCAGAAACGAAAGTTAATGGTATTCCAGTGTTAGGACAGGTAAGGTCCTTCTCCTCCCTCACTTCATCTTCAATTCTCTTTTTCTTTTCCCTCTCCTCAATCTATACACTCTTACTCATTACTTTCTTTAAAGGTCCAATTAACCACGGGTGATTTGTTACAATTTGGAATGTCACAACCTTTAATTTTCGAAAATAATCAGATATTTTCTAAAAGCGTAATGTTCCTTTCGAACTTTGCTCATGTTAACTATGCTGTTTATATAGATTGACTCGCGATTCAATCAATCAGCTGATACTGCCATACTACCGGTTGTTGGGGTAAGTTATGAGCTTATACTCAATGTACTATATATCATTCAGAAACAGATTGTTCCCCAACAATCGTCTGCTCGAGTATTAGAGAGTCGACAGAGAGTGCGATCAAACTCCAAACGATTTCAGTACAATCGAGGTTTTCACTCCTTCTACTCACACCTGTTTACGATTTCTTTCATTCAGAAGGAGCATCTTCACGAGGATCTCTTGATAACTACTCGAATGCTCACAGTCCACAGAATGAAAACGCTAGTAGTACGTTACTCTCCCTTTCATTTTAAATTTGTATTCTTCTTCAGTTGAGATAGTCTCCTCAACGAGAAATGCATCTGTCGGAAATAATCTCCTACAGAGGGTCATCCGCTTGCAAGCTGAGATAGCGAGAAAAGATGAAGAGGTTTTCGCTTTAGAATAGCATGTAGAAATGAAAGTAGAATTGAAGATTCTCTTGCTAACGAAGAGATTACAAGAAGACGATGTAACCTACTCTAACATGGACTTCACCTCGATGAACACTCGTTTGGAGGTAAGTATCTGCATGTTCTCTCTTCATCGCCTTTTAAAGGAATTTCCTAAGATACCGAACAATCGGCAGGATGAGAATCGTTGTTTCGAACTTGATATGTACAGAGCTTTCATGAAAATCCTGGCGACAAAGCTTCATAGCTTCAATAATCGGTCTGTTTCTCTTTCGAATTCTGAATTTTTGGCTTTTCAGAACTCTTTCCCACCCAACGAGAGACTACAGCGATGTGTTCTCTAACATCTATAGAACGTTAGATGATAACTTCTCTAGTAAAATGATGGTAAGCACTTGTTCCTTCCTCTATTAATCGGCATCTGCTTTGAAGGAGATCGCAGCTGAATGTGACAGCTATCTCGAAAAGCTTGGCTATAACACCCTACAGCGTAGTCGATTGAAAAGTCTTCTGGAAGATCAGAAGAAGGAAAGCATTTCCGTGAGCATTTCTCTTCCTCATTCTATATCCAACCTCTTCTCCTTTTCAAGTCTTTGGCCTCAGAATTGGAGGTGATACTACCCGTCATCAAGGATTGTTCGTCCATAAGCAAGGATTGTATTAGAGCTTGCTCTGTTTTTACTGATTGGAGTCGAGAACAAGGAGTACATTGAATCCATAAGTTCTGAATAAGAAAACTGAAATTATAGGATTTGATCTTGAACAGCCCGAAGATCCGGAGTTCAATGCTGAATAGTTCAATCAAAGACTTGAAAGACGAATTTTCAAAGGCTCAAGTAGGAAGATTACGGAGATGAGCTTGTGAAACCGTTCGTGAATTGCAGATGAGTCGTCATTGGCTCATTCCTAGCTTAACTCCCTTTCTTCAACTGATTTCATTGGATTTGGAAAAGAGGGAAAAGGGAGTGGAGAAATCTGTTCAGACAGGTAGACGGGATAGAGAGAGTTGATGGCTGATTCAGATTTTTATAGAAGTAGAAGGCGAGAGTCGCTATCCTTCATCTCGAAATTCTGTAAGTTAGCTTGTTGTGAATCATATTGAATAATTCATTTGAGCAAGAAATATCCGAAGAGAAAACTTCCGACATCGACTTTCTTCTCAACTCTGCAGAGAATTTAATCAAGAATCTCACAAGAATAGTAAACAAGGGGGTGATAACGAAGGTGAAGGACAGCACTTTCCATTCATACTCATAGCCATCTGACTTCAGACGGAAAACCTCGATGAACGTATTGACAATCTCATAAAATTACTCAAAAATTGTATGAAAAGAAGTAAGTTTAGAAATCTTTTTGTAGCCAAGAAACATTAAAGAATTACAAGAAAGTATAATATCCATTGAAGTTACGACGAAGGACATATTGGAAGGTTTGCGACACATGCGGAGAAATGAAAGCTTCCCGGTAATTCTATTCTTCCTTCACAATCCAAGATCTTGCTCCATCTCAGAACATGACAAGCGAAGATGATGACGAAAATGATGAAATGAACGATGCCGACAGCGAATTTGAGGAAGAGGAATTTGCTCTAACTGACCCATCTTTCCATACTTTCCCGTATAAAGAGAGGTTGGTTGCTGTCATGATCCTCATTCTTGCTTTCTTATAGGATATCGACCATTTACGAAGAAAACTCTGATGAGATGGAACACGAACGTAAAAAATCCGAAGTCTATAACAACACACAGCCGAGGATTTCCATTACATCAGAAATCATTGATGCTCTGGACATGGGAATGAAACCAAAATCACCCCCTGCTCTTCCACCTCCACCTTATGATGATGGTGTTATGAAAGATTATTCACAACCTCCGCCATTAGCTTCCGACTCAGATTCGGAAGAAGAAAAAACTGCAGGAGTTGTTATCCAAGGCCAAGATACTGATTCTACCCGTTTGAAAAGAGAGCTGTCAAAAGACTTGAAGAATACAGACTCTCCATCATCCAAACATATCTTGAAGAGCGCTTCTGCTCGTCCAAAAACAACTTCGAATCACAGAGTTAGGATCATGTCGTTCACAGAAGATGAAGAACGCACGGTTCCGGAGAACCTTGATGATCAAAGTAAAACGAAAAGAGTTCGTTTAGTTCGTCCGAAATCAGCAACAGTTGAGAAGCATCGTTATCGGTTGGAGAAACAGAAGAGGGGAATATCATTATCACAGTCACATCCAAATTTTCTTGGAACGATCGAGGAAGAGCACTTAGATTTAGACTTTTTGGCTTCGAAAGGATTCGAATTGACGGATGAATTCCTTGAGAAGCTCAGGAATTCATTGAAACTTGAGCACGCACAATGTGAAAACGGTGTCCAACATACCAATTGTGTCTTGGATATGGCGAAGAAGCTCAAAAAAGAAAAAATGAATGTGAAGCTGTTCGAGTAGGTCAGATTATTCTTGAAAGGGACATCGTTGATCTTACAGGGCCCGCAAAGAAGCCACTCAGAATTTGACCAATTGGTTCGATCATTCAGATAAACCTCAAAACATTTGTGAGGTGAGATAAAACTCAAGAACGCTTGAATTGGTTTGATTTTCAGATCTCACACAGTGCTCACATACAATCCCATATCAATACTTCGACTACCCAGCCAATCGTTGTACAAGCTGTAGGCTCTTTTATTATCGCTTGACTCGAAGCAATGACATATTCTTCTTCAGATCCCCGTTCGTTCCTACGTCTTCTCTTCACCTCCTAAACTTCGGAAAAAACAGAAGTCGATGCCCATGTTAGTTCAGCCAAGAATGCAATTTTGAAATGTATTTATTATTATTAATTATTAAAACAGTATCAATTATGATAGCACTTATCCATTTTCATTTTCAATTCCGTTTGTGACAGCAGGTAATCATCGGCCAACACTCCATACATGGCATTCCTCTCACATCTTCAAGTGAGAAAGCCTGATTAAGACAAGAAGTTCAGTAACTCACATATCAGCTTGTACGCAGCAATCTCGGAGCAATGAACATTGCTTCTTGTGGAAACCAATGTGGAATGCACAGGTTTCTCCTGTGATCTCGTCGAGATCCATTTTTAAACTGACTAGTTCGTTTGGTTGACAAGGCTGCTGCTGAAAATTTCCGCAGTTAGTCAAACTATACCGTTATTTTACTTTTTCCGCCACTTCTCGTGTAACATTAGCAATAGGCACACAAGCATTCAGATATTCGTCCGTTCGAACACGCTTTGCCATCAGTTCATTGAATTCGGCGGAATACTTCCGCCGACAGTAAGAGTCTTTCTCATCCAACCCTCTTGGAACATTTTGATACATCGGTGACCAAGACTGTAGATCATGTTCTTAATGTCAAGATGCACTTTTGACTTACGTAAAGTTTTCCCGATTTGGCTGTTTTGAGCAAGAGCGAACAGCGATTACGTATTTCCAGAGTGTTTTTCTGACAATCCAAATACCTTTGACAATACGAGATAGGTGGCTATAGGGCAAGTTGTTAGAATTTCTAAGATGAAAGTAAAACTCACAACCAAGTCGTTCAAGTTATCGAAATCTGACAACTCATTTCCTTTCTTGGTGTTCAAGAAGTTGAAATTGGTGTCCCGATGTCTACAGTCAGCCAACTTGATGGATATTTCCTCCCGTAATCCTTCAATCTGCCGGCCTGTCTGGCTGTATGAAGAAGCTTGTTCGCACCTAAAAGTTGTTTAGCTTCTCATTTGAACTTCAATAAGTACCTGACAGCGGGTTCACAACACTGTCTGAGCGCTGTACATCTGTTTTCCATTCTCATAGCAAAGAGACGACAATCATTATCATTAGAGATCGATCGATATTCTAATGCCACCATGTATGGAGAACAGAATTTCGTTTTTTCTTTTCCAAATTTGAAATGATTGTTCGTTTTCACAGAGTCTCTCACACACATAAGAGTTTCCTGATGATTTTTCAGAAGAATATCCTCCAAAGAACTATACTCTTCTTTGAGTTTGTTGTGACATTTAGAGTTTTCCATTTCCATCATCATAGACAAAGTCTATACAAAGTGTTTGATCTGACCTTCTGAGATGAATATACCTTGTCATGCTGTCCAACGAAAGATACCCTCGACTGAACGTTTCGGTTACAGGTTTTCTCAAAAACCTCTAACTCATCAGAGCATCTCAGATACTCTTCACAAACATCTGATAAACGTAAACGACGCTGAAATAAACAGAAAACTTGGAGTAATTCAACTGAGAAATGGGAAAAGTCAATTGGAATGTATACCTTCGATTCAATTATCAGAGGAAACAATAGAATTATATATGAAAACAGCATAATTGACCATAATCAACGAGACCTTCCCAGCTCATTTATACTGAAAATCAGGTCAGACATGGCGGATTCTGATAATCAAGTTCCTTCTATCTTCTTTCCTATTATGCTATTTGAATAGGCGGTTTCGTTTTTTCTGAACGGTTATCAGAACATTGGGAAGTTGGGAACAGTGATTGTCTCGGGGGAATTTGTTGAAAGTACGCAGCCTTACGTCAGAGACATTGGACGAGATTTGGCAATTGCAAAAAGAGTCAGCTTAGTACCACTATCATGAGCTGATTCTTTTTGTTTGCTCTGAAACTCCAGGCAAAGTAGTGAAAGCATTATGCTCAAGCAATAGACCATTTTCCTACCACAACACCTTCGTTGTGCCATCAAACTCTGAGAGTTTTAACTGAATAGTAAGATATCATATTTTCCTTGCTTCTCCTAGGTATATATAGAAGCAGCTGGCTTCTTTCCATTATCTGAGGTTCCATCTTGAGGAAGCTATTTTGAGGAGATGTTCTAAACAACTGATTCGCCTGGGAGTCCTGCTGAGCCAGGTAAACAAACTAAAATGCAAAATGTGTTCCGATTGACAGAAATCATACATCTACAGTTTCAGGGATTCTAATGGGTTGTTTAGAACA
>CALQYR020007458.1:48877-92490 GCA_943334845.2 Auanema sp. JU1783 | reverse complement strand
AGTTCGCAGGACGACACCGCGCATTTCTTTTTCAAGCGATGAAAATGAAAATGCACGAGTTTCATTTCTGAGAAATTGAACGATCGTGCTCTTCTTCACGTGATTTTCATTCCTCAAGATGCGGTCCACGTGTGGAGCGGTCGTGCACGCGCATGGCTCGGAATAGAAAAGGTCTTAACTCAACGAAAAATGGACCAAAATGGATGAAATTTGTTGGAAAGAATACTCTTTAGGATATGTGATGATCGAATGATACCAACACGATAAACAAACAACAAACAACAACCAGAAAATGAAATAATTGAGGCTGACAGTTCATGTGAATTCTTTAACAACCGACTGACAAGAACAAGGAAAGGAAAGAATAACTTCAGGCTCATGGTTAGATGGAGAAGCCTTGGTTCAAAGAACGATCAACGACTATTTGAAAAAAAAATAAAAAAAAGTTTTATGCATATTATATATATATATATATATTATAATTTCATCAAATTATTAATAAGCATTCAAGGAAGGAAATGTGATGGCTGAGAAATCAATGATAGATGAGTTACTCACGAAATCATAAATACTTATCAAATGAAATGGTATCCCGTGCAAATGATGGAGAAATAAGAAAGACAATCATATGAAATGCCATGTAAAACAATACAATGTAAGAGAGGTACACACCGTGAATCTGTCAAGGACATAACGTTAAGAATGTTGAGCATTTCACGAACTAATGGTGAAAACAAAGGAATGTGTTCAGTTCATAACTGATTTGTAGCCTAATCGATAATCCACTAATATCGTGCGGCGCCATATGAGAATCTCTGAAATCGATATCGATTGATTGTGAATCTATGAGGTTGTTGTACAAACCGTTGGGTTATTGTTATAGTTATTACTATTACTAATATTATTATGGTTAATATAATGACTATGACTGTTAAATGGTGGACTAGGACGATTAGATGGTCCATTGCTACTTGAAGAAGAAGCTGCTGAGAGGTTTTGTTGTAAATTCCAATAAGAACCATAAAGAGAAATCCGTCCCGACTACAAATCCCATTAGTGTATGTTAGTTTCCCAAGTTTCAACTGATTTTCATACCTGATTATAACCATTCATTTCTCCACTCAATCTCGCGGACTTATCGACATTCTCATCGTAGCTTCCTTCCAAGTGCTTTGACCCTCTCTGTAAATTCAGTCAGAACTCATGATTGGACCTAGTTTCCAAAACGACTAACCTTAATAGCATAAGCCGTTGGTCGAACCCCATAAGTAGGTCCATACATGGCTCTGAGGTGAGCTGAAGAGCTTCTAAAATGTATTGTTGAAAAGTCTGAACAGCAGTTGAAGACAAACCTCCTCCGGCAACAAACTACTAGGGCAATTATAATTAATAAAATGACCCAAACAGCAACAATTCCAGTTGGGATGATGATTGCCAATTCTTAACAAAGAGCAATGCTTATAGGTCTTTGTTTATTGAACTCACTACTGTTGTCAGCAACAGAATGAGCTTGATCATTTGCTGTTGGTCTTCCTGTTACGATAACAGGCTTGTTCCTTGGTGTAGCTATTGTGGTAGCCTATAAAAGGAATTTGAATGAGACATATTGAGAAGAGAGAGTTCTGTTATAGGTATTATACTGACTGGTTTACGTGTTGTTGAGGAAGTGAAGATGAATATAGGTGGGTGTGAAATGGGTTTGGTTGCTTCTGCTCCTGTTGTTTTTGCAAGAACATCAACAGTGTGCGGATTAGTTAAAGATGTTTTGGTCATTTCGACAGGGATTGAGTTAGTTATGATCTATAAAGTTAGTTAGATCAATGATCTTACTCAGACACTTACCGGATTGCTCTCAGAAGTTCCTTCTGGACTGGTCACTTCTTCAGAATCTAGCTCAATCTCCTTCACAGAGAACATGCGTGGTTTTTCAGCAGATGCAGCTGTAGCCACTTTTTCTGTGAACAACGTATTGGCAGTTTCTGTTTCATCATTCAGAGAGAATGTAGGGAATGTAGGCTCTTGAGTTGGAGGTGCTGTAGAGGTAGACTGTACAGATGTCTGGAAAGTGATGTCAGGAAGGCAAATAGAGCGATCCTTACTTGTGAAAAGTTGAAATCAGGAAGTTTCTTTTTATTTCCATTGAAGATCTCAGGAACAATAGTCATCACTGGAGGGAAAGTGGTTCTAGCGGGTTCTGTTTGGAAAACGTCTTCGTCTATGTTGAAATCTTCTTGCGCTATAGAAACTAGAGGTCTGCAAATCATGTAGGAGTTAAGTAAATTCCAATTGTAAATCATACCGGTGAGAGGTACTGATGAATTGGGGTCGGGGTCTATGTGTGGTGCCTGATTCTTTCAGAGACTCAGATGCTTGCACTAATGATGGGACAATTTTTCTAGGACTATTTTCGAATGTTGGAGTGATGAATCTTGGAGCTCCGATCTGAGAAATATAGTCAATGAACAGCAGAGTTTAATTTATTCCATACCGGGATAGGTGGGATTACGAGATTCTCGGATTTGGCATTCAAATTCTTTTGCACTTCACTTTTTTGGATAGTCCTGACAGATTCAACACTGGAATCTTTCTCACGGTCACAATAAGGTGGTAGCATTTTTTCAGACGGACATGGTTGTATGAAGGGTTCATCTGAATAGGATGGAAATAAAGGAGAAAACTTTGAAAGGACAAACCGATTTCATAGATCCAAACTCCGGGTTGGTTCACATTTGACAATTGAGAAAGTTGTTGGAGTCCTTCTGTGCCTGAGCCAGGTAGAGACAGAGAAGTGGAAGCATCATTTGTTATTATACCAGCCTTGAAACCGATGTCATAATTATGTCAGACTAAGAAGGATACATACCTCTGCAGAGTCAGACCACATCATATTCTCATAGAGGAACTGTACATATGTTACTTGACTCTTCTTATCATTGCTACCACCAATAAGAACGGTTTGGAAAGTGTTTCCCAACTGAATAATATACGAATTAGGATATACAAACAGGTTATACTAACAAGCTGATTTCCCCCAGTAATGTTTTCATAGGTAATTACTAATGCGCTACGAGCAACAAATGAATTGTCCTTGAAGTTGTCAATGACAGAACGTGACGTACGACTAAGAACATGCGAGTCTGAATGATGTTTCATATATGATTTCAGAATTGATGATATTTACCCGTGACTTCAGATACAGTTATACTTCCTCCTTTGGATATATCAATTGGGGCATAGAAAGGGGCCAAAACACTCATATTCAAAGAGGATAAATGTTTTGATGTCAAAGGTCCGAGATCTGACAATGAAATAACGCCGGATGTAGATATCTAGATAATGAAAATGCATGAAGATGTTTTGAAGTAGAACAAACCGTTAGTTTATCTTTAACATCTCCTAATAGCTTGAGCGGATTCTTGAGTTGCCAACTAACTTTGGCATTTTTGCTTGTTGGAAGAGATTGATGGCCATGATTTGAATATAAAAATTCCTTCTTACATTCAATTTTTCCATCACCTATACAAAAAAGATTGTTGTCTGAATCGAGAACCCAATCAATACCTGAATAACCCTTTTTACATTGACAAAAATATCTTCCAGGTGTGTTGGTACATATGGCATCTGCATGGCAAATGTTTGCTTTCTGGCATTCATCAATATCTGAGAAATTGTCTTTTGAAGATTTATCTCATGAACATGATACTTACCTTTACACGATTTATGTCCATCCCCAGAGAATCCCTCTAAACATCCACATCTTTGAACAGGCTCGCCACATCTATCGTAGTCGGTAAACATGATAGCATTAGGTGCGCATTGAATATTTGAGCTGCGTCTATCACATTCTTTCGATTCTAAACCACAGTTACATATACTTTTCAAAAAATAGTAATTACTTGTTTGACAGTTCTTTCCAGTCCAGCATTGATGGCAACCTCGGGCGCATTCTCCTGTCACTGGATGACAATTACCTTGACTACAATGACAACACTGAGCGCAATCAGCTCCCCACTCGCCAGCAGCACATTCTAATAAAGACTTTTCTCAACTCTCGAATATTCATTGAACTGAACCTTCATCACATGTCTTTCCTTTGATACCGAGCTTGCATCTGTGGATAGTCTTGTCGCTCATTTCGAACATCCACTCTCCAGGAATACCTATACAACTCGCATTCATTGTTTTCTCAGTCTTTTATGATCACCTGTATTCCCGTACTCTTCCAAATACATAATGTTCCCAGTTCCTGATGTGGGTAAAGCGAAGTGGTGCCCACTATTTCCTTCATTGAAACCAGCTTCAGCTCCCTGAGTCCATCCAATGTTACTATAGATGAAGTTAGCGTAGGTAGAATTCTCAGTTACGAAGAAGGCAGCTTGGAAGGTGTTTGTGTTCTGAACAAAGAATTTTGAAAATCATAACAATATGATAACAATACTTCTTCAGGTAAAGCATCAGCATTCAATGGCTGCATCTTCTCCCACGTGACAATGACAGCAGACAGAACCTATATTTGAATAAATACAATTACAACTGTTTGATTTGATCACCTTGACAATCTTGTCATACTGATAGCGAATTTCGCTTTGTCCGCGTTCAAGTGCTCTTCCCTCTGAAAACGAATAAACGAATAAATGAATTAGAAAAACGTTGATGAGTTCGATGATCAACCGGCACGCATGAAAACAACAGTAAAAATGGTTTCGTGGCAAACAACCACCAATTAGCATATGTATGCCCCATTTGATATTCGAGCACGGTTTGTACTAATTGGATTGAATTCAACTCACTTGTAACTTCGCGATAATAGACATGTCCGCCTGTACGCAAGTCATTCCTATTCCAGAATGGAGCAATCATACGAGCTCCTTTTGGAAACACATCCTGTTTGTATGTTCGAGTTGAAACATCAAAACCAATGGCTCCATTTGAAAGAACCTTGAAAACCGAATAAGAATTCTGTGAGTTCATTCATCTCTTACATATATAGTTTGATAATCATTTCCATAAAACTTCAAAGCCTTCTGAAGATCTAACTTCTTGCCTATATCCAATCCTATTGGCAATTCAGAATCGCCAGCATTAGCTCCATATTCGAAGAGTCTCGAAGAGAAAAGAGGAGCCGTCACCTTAATATTTCATTTAAATAATTTAGCCCTTGATAGGATATCCTTGAAGGTTTTGAAACGATGAGAAGACAGTCGGAGATTAAACTTAACAAGGCAGATTCGTTCTATGATAGAATCCCGGCTGTCATATTCATGTATATCTTGGCAAGATCATCAAAGATCTGACCGGATGATCGTTTTCGATGTGTATTCGATAACGTTTTCGAATACAAAAATGTTTATGAAAACAAATGAAAAGACTATACCTGAATGCTAATTTCCTTTGGTTGTAACTGTCGTCGTCCACGTAATGATCGTTCCAGTTTATCGTTTTCAATTTCCTTCAAATCGAGAATAAGTTTATAAAAACATTTTGATAGGAGGTAGTACTTGTTCAATTCGTAATCGAGCAGCTATTCGTTCAGGATCTAATCGCATTGTCACTATGAATGGCATAAGGGACAGCAGTATGGCTGTCAACCTCATGGTGAACTGAAACGAATATGAGTTGATGAAGGTGTTGGTGAACAAACAAATGCTTAAAACAAGGTTTTGCCATCTAAAGAGGAGAAAAAGAAGTGAAGTGGCTTACAACTAAATGTCAAGTGATGGTTAAAATCAAAGCTTTCCCATTGCTACGAAATATAATATTCTACAGCATATACAATACAAATGAGTTTTCTCGGGCTTTCCAATAATATAAAACCTTATAAGGTAGGTGTTGATTTTGGCAAACAGAAAGAATAAAAGAGGCACAGAGAATGAATAATAGAAGGAACGTGAGATGAGAGGAGGACAATCCGCCCGGTCATGACCCCTAAGACTGGCTGTTCAGAGGTGGAATGAAGATTGGGTGGCGTGTCTATGTGTGTGGAAGCCAATGGCTCAATTATTCTCAACGAACATTCTAATTTCATGTTGAATCAGAAAAGAAACATTTTTTTTTCTCGTCTAAGCCAAAGAACTCAAGGTGGTTGAACAAAAAATGGTTTGAACTGAGATTATCTGGCAGAATGAAAGAACATGGGAGGACAGTTGGAGGAACAAACAAACAAAGAAATCCGTTTCGAACGATCTAACTGAATGAGAAGGAATGTATGTTGTTTGGAAATTGAAGCAACTGTATTGCTTTGGAATGCTTCAAGATATTCTTGTGAATGGCGGACGAAATTTCAAAAATACAAAATGATGATGATGAGCTAAGTGGTGTAGGTGGATAGAGAGACAACAAGTAATGTAGCATCTAGCAGCATCAAGGAGAATAAGATGAAGAAGGAGAAGCTAGTAGGAGATGATGAAACTGGTAATTGAGAAGGAAAGGCAAGAAGACACAAAATACCTGGAAGGAAGAACATCTTAAGAAAAAGTTTCGAAAAAGGAAGTTGTCGACGACAATTGCTATGAAGCAAATTGTATTAGCACTTTGTTGCCGGAGGGCGTTTACCTTCTTAGGGAAGGAAAGAAAGAATAAGATAGATAGAGAGAGAGGTAGAGAGAAGCAAGTGAATGAATGTAGATATCTGATGAGATTTTGGATCGTCTTCCATTTAAAGAGAAAAGAGTTAGATAAGAGTTCTACATGTGGACGAGGAGGATGAGGAATGTTTGACTGCAGACTAGAGCAAATGAGGTCAAATATGTTCGTTATCCATATCCAACATCTTTAAATATTCCAAATAACACATTTTCAACAACAAATGAGGAAAATTGTTCTGAGCTTCCATCATCACATCCGTTGTCTCATTTACCGTATTGTCAGACATCATTATGGTTCTCTAAGAATGATGGACAGGACCTGTCCGGAGATAATATTTCCGGCTTACAATAATCATTTAATCCAATCCACCTAACCATATAATCTGCGTAGTGAGGCAGATTGGAAAGCCTCTCACAGATTTGCATAATAATAACGTCTTAGCGTAATGTTATTCGTTCAAGTAATGTTGAAAAGAAAGAAATCGATCAAATTCAGATGTACATTGGCTGACTGTAATTAAGTGAATCGACTGTATGTAGAGAAGAGGACAACGACGTCAATTCGACAGTTGAAGACGAAAAGGCGTCGACGAACGGGCAAAAGACGGGATAAGAAGCTCATTACAACAGAATTGTTCGAAGTTGAACTGACCTTGTCAGTTTCAATGACAAACAAAGTCGAAAAAATAACAAAAAAATAGTTGAAAATGATGAGAAAATGGAATAAATTAATTTGGGATGAGAAGGACGAGAAGACGGTTGATTGGGTGTAGCGAGATCAAGACGAGGGCGGCGGCTACATCGATGACGACGAAGAAGAAGACAACGACGATGAGGATGAGGACGAAGAATATTATTAATGAATATCATAAAAAATAAGTTCAAAAATGAGTGATCACGTCCTGTCCCATATAAGGAATGAGATCAGGCAAACAAGAGATGTTGTCGTCATCATTACTGTTGAAACGAGAAGAGGAATGACACGACTGACGACGACGACGGTATTGCTGATGAAGCAGTCGAGAGGAAAATTCTGAATTCTCAAGCAAAAAAAAACAGCATCTAAATCAACAAGATTCAGATGAAATGAATACAAGGAAGGTCGTTGAAGGACGTCAACGTTCTTCATTTACTTAGAGTATACGGAATACTTTCTACTTGCATCTATAGGAGGAGCAAATGAACTGAAAACGAACAATGTGTGGGAAGATAAGGAAAGAAAGGGCTTCTGATTGATTCAAATCAAGCTGTCAGGATAGATGATGTCAGAACTATAAACTGGATAGACTATTAAGCATCTTAGAGATAGAGAGAAAGAGAGAGAGAATAAGAAGAAGACAGTAAGAGAAGGAGGCAAAGTGCGGTTACTTCTTTTGACTTGAAAGCGGCCATCAGGTTTCTTGACATTTTCAACAAAACCTTTAGATGAGGACGGATTGGCTAGGTGTAAATCAAAGAAGATTTAGAGAGGAGATCGCAGCATGAGTTAATGAAAGAACTTTCCCTGAACGCATTGTACTTTCTACTACAAATCATAAGATTAACGAAATACAAACTGACAAGGAGCTTCTTAGCGAAGAGAAATCATAAAGAAGAAGAATGACGCAGCTTCTCCAACTACAACAACTACTAATGGGTTACGGTTGATTGAATACTTCAATAGGCATCAGATAATGAAGAAGCCAAAGGTGGAACTCATGCCGAACAAACAGCTTCTGAACAAATACGAAAATTTCTTTTTTTTCTTTTGCTTCCAAGAAAATCTCAAGTAATCATGTTATTCCTGTCCCTCTTTCATATCTAATGATCGTATAAAACGAAATGAAAAAATAACCAACTGATGAGACCTGTTTGATCCGTTGGTCACTTGTACATACACATCGTCGTTCTATCATTAGTCTCGTAATGAGGAGGCTCAAGTCTAATGTTCAGTACAAGTTTGAGGTACAACACGTAATGACTAGGCTGCTAACAGATGGTCTACGAACTATATTCAAAAAAGTAGGAGTTTAAGACAAAAAAACTGTCTCACGAGTGGCATGCAGGGGCTTTAATTAGAGAGTGGAAATAGCCTGTAATTACAGTCTACAAGGGCATCAAGAAAGTACCAGCGGAGAATAGAAGCTGGCTGTCCTTCCGTTTTAATCTCAAAACCAAAAAACAAAAAGAGAAAAAGAGAGGAACAAATAAATACATCAAATAGATATATGTAAAACCATCATCATAACACATGTGCCTCACGGATGAAAGAAAAAGGAAATGAGAAAGCTGTGTCTAGTGGCTGTGCGAGGTTCAATGTGGTTGGTGACGGTCGGTCGGTCACCTATGACATCCGATTCATATAGACCAGCCTCATATATCCCTCAAGAGGTCATCATGGCAGTAGAATGCATCGAATGCCGACATGTTCGTCATAATGTCCATGAGCATATAGGTAATCGGTGGTTATACAAGCAGACAGACATTATTCAAATGACCGATTGACAACGACCTATGAAATAACAGAAGCCAGGTGGTGAGTGTGTGATGACTTCCACATCCTCTCAAAGTCAAATATAGTCAGTTTACAATACTTCCTTTTTCATATCTTTCACTCTTTGAATCTGTCTTCAGTTCCTCCATGAAACGAACAAGTCGAGTCTTAGATGAACAACCAGTGAGGTGGAAACTTTACAATTCACTTGGTTAGACTGGAAGCTTCGATAGCAAAAAGTTTAATTTCTGCCGCTTACACACAACTTGTTTTGAAAAATTGCAGGAAAAAAGAAAAAAAAGAATTTGAGAAAGCTGAGTTGAGTTAAGTAAACGAATGAATCCAAATAAAGAGGTCATGGACAGAATCTACAAAAATTGAAAAAAAAAGAAAACGGTAATAATTGGCGAGAAATGGATTGAAGACGATGTGAACAGGAGAGATTGAGTGAGAAAAGGAAAAATTGAAGAGTTATGAGGGTTACACGGAATGTCCTCTGAAGAGCTGATCAAGTGGAGAAAAAGGAAAATGGTAGAAGGACATTCAATGGACGAAGTAATTAACCAGCGAAACACATTCTCTACCTGAGAGGGCACGCACACACAAACACATCTATATCCATCATGCAAAAGAAGAATAAGAAGAGATTATTTATAAATAAAAGTATTGATTAATGAACGAATGCCACAAAAGGAATTTTGCCATCAAAGGTCAAGGAGGCTCAACAGTGATATCTTCATTTCCGCCCACGACGACCAGATATTTTTGATTTGACGGCTGTATGAGTATGTGTGTGTGTGTGTGTGCATGCATGTGTATGGATGTGTGTATAGAGAGTTGAGAGAGTGAGAGAAAAAAAACAAAAAAAAATAAAAATTTCGTACATTCAAGCCTAATATGGTAGATGAGATATTTGAGTGAGAATTAGCATATTTTATGTTATCAATCACGATGTAAATTGCATAATCTACGTCACCTCCGTCACAACACCGAATTATGGTGAAAATTAGTTTTTCATCAAATGAACCCAGAAATTTCTGTAATCTTCGACGTCACATTACTTAGTAAATTATATATTTTTTATAGATAAACGCATATAATTATTATCACACGTTATTACTGTAATTTTCCGCTCGAAACTTATTTTTTCCTCACTCCTGCATAATTTAACTTTTTATTATATAATTAGGCTTGTACAATACTCCTTTATAATGAGCTTTCTATCTCTTCTTTCAATCACTTTCATATCAACTACCACACCGTGTAAGTTCTTCTTCCTACATTTGCCTACATTTGCATATTCCTAATTTCAATTATGTAATTTGCATAAAATAACTCATGACGTGACTCTCACGTAAAACTTGCAAATCATTTTATGCTAACTGACGTTGATGAACGGTTCTGCTCATTTCTATTCCATGAGTCCCATCCACCCTCCCTCGCTCCCTCCCTCTTTTTACTCTCTCCCTCCCTCCCTCACTCTCCTTTTTTTTCTTATTTTGTTTCCTCCCTCCTCCCTCATTTCGAGTTTATCTCTCTTCATCATCAGAAACTCTCCTTTACTTTATTTTTTCCCTCCCAAATATCTCCGGCACTAAGCTGATTGTTCAATTAAATATCTTTGCAAAAAAATTAAAAAAAAAAAAAACAAAATGTCCGGTGCAGTCAGTCACCACACACGTTGCTATTGTTGTGTCTGTGTTTTTCTTTCCTCACACACCGCTCATCATTTATCTTCGAACAACTTATTAACGCATTTCCATATGTCGCAGTTCTTATCTCTCTCTCTCGCTCTCCCCCGCTCTGTAAAGACATGTGTATGTTCAAGAGAGCAATTGAGAAACGTTTAATTTAAGAAATTTGCTTGATTTCAGAGAGATTTCAATTTATTCTGTAAAATCAGAAATGTAATTCAATTATAACCACCCATTTTCCCAATGTAAGAAATCATGTTCAGTCGGTGTGCCCCAATGCGTCCGTCGTCTATGAGTATACTTATCGCCTTTAAATTCTAAAAAATGGTTATATAAATCCAAAAATAAACAAATTTTCGAACGTAATCAAATGGAATTTTGCTCTAAAAAGAGAAGGCGATGTGAGAGAGAGAGAAATGCTTGCAACTTATGCAAAACATGACGTGTGTGTGGCAATCAGCCTAAAACGAACACTGACCAATCTTTTCTATTTCCTTCTTCTTCTTCTTTCTCATCGTTTCATCTCTGTCTACCTGTCAATTTATATATATGATATAATTTAATCTTCCTTTTTCAGAAATTTCCAATTCATAATCGATTGAGGAGCACTTTGATTAACTTGATGTTGTCCATTTTATATAAAATCATCTTAATATCAACAATCTTTCTAATCGTCTCATCTTTCGATCATCATCCAACCATCAACTTCCATGAGCAACTTCTGAGGTTGCAAAACACGTATCCTCGTGAGTTTTTTGATTCCTTCAACTTCATTTTTATCTTTTTTTATTTTTTGCTCTCATATCCTTCCCATCTCTAATTCACACCACACACATGCACACACACATGCACACATAAACACATACCCTAATCTAAAATTATTTTTTTTATTTTAATATAGAAAGGTTTCTTACTTTCAGAACAACAATTTCCAGTTGAAAGAGCCCGAAGAGTTCAATTCTTCAGATTGAAAGATGATTTACTGTCACCTTAGACGTTATTTTCATCAAAATAGACATTCTATTTTAAGATGGCAAACGGTCTGAAATAAAAAATAAAACCAATTCTACTCCCTCTCACTCCCTCTTCTATCTGTCTGTCTCCCTCTGCTATTGTCTCTCTCCTATCTACTAGTCTTTGCAACTGATGTCTGAACTCAGTGAAACTTTCCCAATGAACATACTTGATTGTTTGATGATTTCTTAGATTCCTTGATGAAACTTAATTAAATTTCTAAATTAAATTGATATTTTGCTTAAAAAATAAAAATAAATAACAATAATTTATTGAATTGTCTAGAAAAAAAAAAGAAATAATAACAATACTGACACACACGCACCCACCACGCATGCAGACTGGCAAGCAAGCAGGCAGGCAGTCAGTCAGTCAGATAGAGCAACATGTATGTACAGAATAATACTCTTTGACTGACATACAAGGGAAATATTAAAAATCGAATGAATGTTACAGACTATTCCAGACATCACGTCAATCAATTTATTAGAAAATTAAAAACAAAAATTATTGTTTTCTCAGCTGACTTTAATACTCAAAACTCTACAGAAAACCAGTAATTTATAGAAGGCAAATTATTTTAAATCGTTGTTTTTTCCTATTTGGAAATTCCTTTTTAAACAGAAAACGCTTGAGGGAAGAAGGAGGAGGAGGAGGGGATATGATAACCTGATATTTGAAAGTATTAATAACTTCTCGTCGTCACCATATTCATAGTTGGTGGCTTCAGAAACCCATCATCTTCTGGCTGAATATCAGCTGTTATGAAGCATTCATCGGATATTTGTGATTCAGGTGAGCAACTACGAGGTGAGCAACCTCTTGAAATTGAAGTTCGAGGTGAATTGCCTTGAGAATGAGATAGGTAAGTCTTTCATATTCTATTCATGTTCTTATACCTCTACTAGATCCCTTGAAGCTTCCTGGATCAGCTGTGCTATCAATAGATCGCTTTTTCACGCGTTGACTACCATTTGATGAGAAAGAATTCGACGTTCTACGTATCCTTCTGACCTCACCATAGAAACCATCGCGTACCGATGAGAATATCTGAAATAGCTCAATTCATACCGGAACTAGAAGTACAAATTACCATGGCTCCGAACTGAGAGAAAGCATGAGTTGTTGTATGAGCTTTATGGACTGCAGAATCCAGATGAGTACATTCCTATTATGAACAAGAGAGTGGGCAGAAACTTTATTTACAGTTATACCTGAATTGTGGCGTCAGCTAAAACAGCAAAGAAGTCTGGTCGAAAGCCAAGTGAACGAAGTTCAGCGAACTTGGCCCCGAATTCCTCAGAATGCCTTTGAACCTAAAGTACTTAAGCTATTCAAAGATGGATTTTGGTTCGTTAGAGCACAGCGGAATGCAAACATTCATCATGTTTTTAATCTTTACAGGAATTCATTTTTCATTTGAACAAGACATACCTCATCTACGAAATCAATGTTCGTCACAACTTTCTTGAGCATTATCTTAACATCATTCTCGAAATCATCTCGTTTGCTTGCTTCCATGGACATGTAGAAAATACCGAATTCAGGTCTAAGAAACAAATAGAGGAACAATACAAAGGAACTAAAAATACTTCAAATCACATGCTCGCTTCATCACTCGTCTACCTACAAGCTCATGTGGATTGGAGAAACAACTCTGAAGAATGAAATCATAAAACGGTATTCAGCAAAACAATAAACTCACTTGAATTAATCTGCGCATTTTGAGTGGTAATGGATGCCGTTGTTGACTTCCACGACTACTTGCTGAGCCAGCACGTCCTCTGTTAACTTCTGTCGCATTTTCAACGCTTTCTACAATTAAAGTATGTATTTGAATATTATAAATAGCCACTTACTATACATTCCATCGTAATAGCTATGTGATCCAGGTAAGCGGATAGATGGTAATTTGCTTTTTGTAGAAGAGGAATGACGTAACTTAGATGACTCACCTCCCATATTCTGATTATGTGAAAGCTGAAAACAGTTATATTTGAATTGACAAAAATAAATGTCAGAAGAATGGTAAAGAACATCATAAAACATGATCTATTGGTTGAAACTAGAAAATCCCATGTCGGAACGGCATGACGAGAGTTTAATATGTATAAGAGAAAGCTTAAGAAAATCGTTTTGAGCAAGAAGTGCAATCATTATAATGAAAGATGCCTTGTGATGAATAGCATGAACGTCATAGGTTAAGAGAGAGATAGAATGAGAGAGCGACTTGTATGAGTATGAGAAAGGAGTTGTTAAGCGCTCTCAAACATATTTCGAATCATGATGTTTTGTATGGAATGAAAGTTATTTTCCACATGAAATAAAGTAGAAGCAAAGCAGATATAAAACTGCTGGTATAGATGGAAAAACGGAGAAAAACGTCTGAAATGAAACATATGATCAGAAATCTTATATTCAGAAGGTTCATATTAGAGGATTGATCGAGTGTGAACACGGTCAGAGACGTTAGTGAAAAATTCAGAAGTTCTGAATGTGTGACGTCAGTGTGACGGTGAAATAACAAAAATATTTCGAAATGCTTGGTTACATTGAGCATAGGAAAACTTAATATTTCCTAAATATGTATGAAATTATATCATTTCAATATATATAATGGTTCATAACAATACATACAAAGATGAGCAAGTGCGAAACAGGCGGTTTTTGGTTGGCCAAGGATACCAAGTAAGTAACCATCTGCTAAATGAGTTTGATAAATATAGAAATATGAATGAGCAAAGGTTCGTTTTCCAAAAAAAAATCTCCTTTTCGCCCGTGCTACCTCTTCAACTAGTTGTAGTTGACGACAGCGTATTCCAATACTTATCTTCTGACGTCAGAGCATCAGATTCGTATAGCATCTCGTTTTCGAAATAGCTCTATATGGAGAGCTATAGAGAACATAAAATGAGAGTGCATGCAAGAAAACTAAGTAGGAAGTAGGAGAAATGCTGAAGATGAACGTGAGTAAGATGATCACAGAGCATTAAAGAAATCTTAGTCCGACTAGCAGGAGGAGGGAAAGTCAGTACGATAATAAGAGAATGAAGTAAGCATCTTCCAATGGACACTTGGACAACACAAAAAAGATAAAAAGCTAGACAACAAAAGAAACAGAAAACGAAAGAGAGTGAACGAAAACAACACATGAAGCACAAAATGTTCTATGCTATGATGGCTTTTTCATTTTGTTAAAAAAAGAAAGAAGGCTTAAACAGCAATTTAGAACATCCAATGGCTTTTCGCAAAGATGATTTGATGTTTCCAAGGCGTAGACTGATGTATTCAGTTAGACAACTACGTCATCTGAATCCCCACGACAACGCAAAAGCCAAAAGTGCAATATGGACAAAAATCATTTGCATGAAGATAAGTTTTGATTTTTGAAGTCCGGAAAAGTGTAGAAAATAAAGATGAGTGAGAGCGCACAAAAAGTGGAAACCTTCATTATTTATAAGAGAAATGCAGACTGATTTCTCATCACAATTTATATGCAGGAGATGATGCTGATGATGTAGTCGCTGAGATTTTCAAAAATATCAGAGGAAAAGGAAAAAAAAAGAGGAAAAAAATGGAAATGAGATAAGTGAACCTTGTCTACAACATGCGCAAACAAAATAAAAACGAAAATCACATCTTTCAAAATATATTGGAAATGCTAACACAGACAAAGCTGGCAGAAGCTTTGTGCATAAAGATGAGGTTCAATATAGGAAAAAAATATGTTGATTTCCTCTTCCGAAAATCTTCAAAATAGAAACAAGAACAGGTGGCCATTGTAATGAATAACAACAACGATATAGTGTGTATAGTAGAGTCTTCCTCACTCTTTCTCTCTCTCTCTCTATCACTCTTTCACTCTCTCTCCTTCTCTCTTAATATGTAGAAAAGAGATGATTGCATAAAAAACTGTAATGATATCGAAGAGAAATACGAATATGAGAGAAGAAAACGGCTTCTAATATGAAAAGCGTTTATAAGCTAGCAATTAAGTTGATTATGTGCTTGTATTGTAGGCGTAATTACCGCACGTCTCAACATTCTTCTCCACACTTACTTCCCTTTCAAAATTAGTTTGTAAGAGAGGCGTCTCTATTTATCTTCATGAAAAAAGTATTCAATCTTAGCCAAATGTATTAGTAGCATATACATATATGTATATATATATATATATATATGAGAATGAAAACTTTGAAGCTAATAAGAGATGTATCTGAGAGTGAGAGAAACCTATGTATACGACTACAAAGTATGGAGACATTGAAATCATCTATGTGGAAATATTGTTTCGTTTCATTTAGCAAAGTTACAAACGAAGGTTAATTGTGGTTGCGATGGAGAAAGAACATGATGGTCGCATTCATTTCATTATACGATGTTCACCCTGCTCACTCCAACAATCACTAGAGGAGATACCTATTAGAGGAGGCAAAACACATGGAAACGCTTGGAAACGACAGTTAAAGGAGAGAGATAGATGTTAGATTCTCAGAATTTATGACACTATGTGTGAAAAGTAATGGGCTTGTTTCCAAAAACATCTCTTTTAAAGTAAAAGGAAATGAGTCTTGAAGCTACCTCACCAACTTCTATTTCCCATAATAAAGCAGGAAAATATGTGTGAGGATTCTATTAATATAATATAAGAACAAGCTTCTATATTTTTAACATCAATAGAGAGAGAGAGGGAGAGAGATAGAAAGGGAGTAAAGAGACAAAGAGAGAAAGAGAGAGAGAGAGATATGAAAAAATTGGAAGCCAAGTAATGGAAGACAACGACGACGACGACGACGACGACGATGTTTCTTGCAGTATCTGATAATGACGTGAGAAAATGTGTATGAATTTGAAAGCCGTTCAGAATGAAAGTCATCTGTTCAGAGCTTCGAACGAACTTGGTCAACTTGCCATTCTCGGAAGAAAGCAAGTACATCGTACTCCCGAAATAGAAGAAGATAAAACGGACCAAAGAATAGATGTGAGCAAGAGAAATACTAAAGACATGGCGAAAATAACAGACAATGTAAAAGGAAGGAAAAGCATTTAGAAATTAGATGAGCTTAAACCTTAGACAAACGTCTTACATACAAACATATATATGAGGAAATGTCAAATAGCAAAACATAATGTTTTCCATTAACTAATTACTTACTTTTTTTCAAAAAATATACATTAGATATAAAGCATATGATTACATACAAGCCATCTCCAAATTTGGAACAGACGTTCCATGTGCAAACAAATAGCTTCAAAGTAAAATGCTCCTCTACTTATACTTTTCACTATTTGAGTGACAAAAATGTCCGGCACAAAAAAAGTGAAAGAATATAAAGTTTATATGAAACGTTTGAATGAAATCTTTGTCTGAACTAGATGGAACTAGCTATTTGAAAGATTGCAGGAAGAAGCAGTTGAGAAAAAAGGAAGTATAAGAAGGAAATAAAATGAGTAGAGAAGCAGTAGCGTACAACCAATCTGAGCGTCTGCAAATTGAAACGAGAACAAAGCTGGAAAAAAGAATGCGTGAGACTGAAAATCATGAATAGTTGTAATAAATGTGAAAAGAGGTGTGAGCAATTTTGTGAATTAATTAAAAAAACAAAATATGGAAGAGAGAATATTCTTGGCTGGATATACATTCGTAAGTTGAAAACAAGCATAAACGCGAGCCAAAAAAAAAGCAATTTGATGAATGTCTAATGCTTACAAGATAACAAATTTCTACGAAAAGAAGTGGAAAGGAGAGAAGAATGAGAAAGGTGAAAGCATACTAAAAAGGCAATCTAGCCCGGTAATACACAAATAGTTCTAACGTAGGGCAACCTTTCAAAGCACAATGAGAGAGTTCACGTAGTGCTTCAGATTCATTTTAACAAAAGAAACTAAGCCGAAATAACTTTTATGAAAATCATATGATGAAGCCAGCATCTAATCGCTCATATGTATACATTGATCTCTTTCTCTCTACTTCGTACTATCTCTCTCTTTCTCTCTATATATCTCTTTCAACTCAACCATAAAGCCTCTTGCAGAGATCTTATTGCTCTTTTAATTTTCTTACACAGTTACCACCATTTCATTTAATGTCCAGTCATCCACTATTTGGATAAATAGATAGAAAAAGCATTTGTAACAGCTGATCTGTTTTCGTCTGTATTCCATCTATTTCATAAAGACATAAACAGTGAAAGATTAAGACGAAATAAGAGAAGATACCTTAGACTCAGGTCTTTCTCTCTCTCTCTTACTATTGCTCTCTCTATCTCTCTTATCTGTCGCAACTATATGAAGATATATATGACAAACTAGTAAACAACAAAAATTTAAACAGGACTCATCTCTACACAATATAGTAAAAATGATAGCTCAGAGTGAGTCTCATAAGTTTCGAAAAGAAATTCACAAGAATATATAGCGAGTAGACAACTAGCTGACACCTAGTGTGGGAATATAAATAGCATCTTCTCAAAAATGTATTCCGGGAGAAGAGTCTGAACTTGAAATGTAATCAAACAGTACTTTTGAGATTATTCTCAAAAACAGACAGAATCTCTAGGGGTTTCACTCGGGCTTAGTGCTACACATCATCGAGGAGAAAAGCCTATAAGCCGGAACTTTCCCACTTATTTCATGACTTTTCCAGATTTTTAGAAGCAAAAAAGGAAATCTTTTCATTAGTTCACATAAGTGAAAAGATCGAGAATCATTCATGCCTTTCCTACTCGGACAAACGTCATCTATCATATAGTTAATCCAAGCATATAAAGAATCTATCTTTTTTTCTATTCCTTTTGTCTTTTTAAATCTCAAGGCAAAGCTTGCTCATCAACAAAGAGACGTTTCTAACATCTATCTATATATATAGATATATATATATATATATATATATATTATATGTATATTCGTATGTATATATATACGTACACTATATATAAATATTTTGCAATCTGAAAAAAACATCTCTCATCTCTCACTATCATTATCAAGACATGCCATTTCTGAGTATTGACACTAGTACATATGATAGCAGTGAAACTATTCGGAAACAACTGATTGAGAAAGTAAGTTTCTCATTCATTCATTACTATTCTCATTTCGAATTGTTATAGTTCGCGGAACTCAACTATATAATCCATTTGACAAGTAAATTCTTAGGGATCTATCAAAACGCTGAGAAGCCAAAGGGCAATCTATCTACCATCCTTCACTCAATCAAACAAGTAAGCTTGAGAAAAAGATTTTTTCAAACTAATCTAACTAATTAAGGTATGGAGCTGCTTTCTATTATTCTTGTTATTTCTAGGATTCATGATATCTGTTACTCTCACGTCGGTAGCAGTGACATCATTGTACCTAATAGGGCTGATAGACTTCCTTTTCCTATTTTACTACAACTGGTCTCACTTTGAGTACCGATTCTTCCGCAGTTTAATGCACAGCTCAACTGGAGTAGGCATACTCAAACAGTTCAAAATGCTCAACAGAATAAAAGTAAGTGAACTAGAAGAGAAGCAAAAAAGCAATTAGAAGCTTACAGAACATAAGTATATTCATATCATTAGCAATAGTAGCGGCAGTATTACTATTAGTATCTCTCTCACTCTTCAAGATTTCACAGCCTGTACTCATAGACATGTTCAAAATTAACGACGATGTCATTCGCATATTCTACATGGCTTGTTTTGGAATAATTATGCTATCAACTCCAGCTGCCAATTGTATATGTTTCTTATATATCAGCCAAGTTATTTCTGAATACGAAATATTCAATGCAGACTTTGAAACGGATGCCAACACCTATCAGGTAGTTTTTGGAAAAAAAAAGCGTTTCACTTTGCTTCTCGCCTCTGTTTCCTACATCAGAATTGCAGATTGCAGTAGCTCGCCATTATGCTCATGCTCATAATCGTATCTACAAGAGTTTCCAAACTATAGAGAGACCAATAAGGTAGTTAGAGCAAGCAAGATTGCTATCAAAACAAAATCTTTTAGTTACTGGGTATCCTCACACATACTCATCAATCTAGTCATAGTATTAAAGTCCATACACTACCTCAGTCATATTCAAATAGATGAAAGAAATGCGATAACTAACCTTTGTTTGGCGGCACCGACAAGCTTCTACCTTGTGAGCTGTTTGTTCCAATCTATATGCATTTTATATGTGGCTCTCGACATCCGACATCAAATGACACGCCTGAAACAGTTGATGTTCAACTTGTTAATTGGTCAAAGAATTTTACATGACCAGGTACACTTACTCAATCTTTCAACTTGAACTTGAACCCGATTTCAGACATACAGCTTATGTATAGCATGTATTTCCCATTTTCACATTCACAAATACGGTATAAGCTTCTTTCGGTTGACAATTATTGACCGCCAATTCATCAACTTCGTAAGTTGTTTCGCGTAAGTGGCAGTGCGTACTTTGAACTTCAGATTTGCTTCGGTTGCTTTCTCATTCTTTTTCTCAGTGCTCATCAAGAATCCGGCTAGTTCCCCTTCAATAGATTTCTAATTAGAACATTTTATTAAAATTATATTTACTAGAGATCGTAAAACACAAACTAATCTTTTCACAAACAATCGTACCCTGAGTTAAATTGAAATTCGAAAGGCTATTTTGCTTTGATTTAAGCCGTCTGAATAAAAATGGTCCTGTTAGATACAGATATGTATAAAAACGGAAATGCCTCCTATATGGTTACAGAGCAGTACCATGAAGCTGTTAGGCGGCGATGAGGTTTTCGGAGGTCAATTGACGAATCAAATTCTGGTTGAGTTGGAAGTTTGTTTCTAACAGCATTGACCTATTCATCAACGTGAGCTTAAAAAAAAACATTTGTTAATCACAAGCGAAGTACAAATACCTTAGGTTTCTGAAGTTTGAAAAGAGGATGAACAGGAATGGGAATTCCTTGTTTTAGAATATCATTGACCATACGTTGAAGTATTTCACGTGATAGGAAACCAGCATCATCTAACTCTTCTTGAACAAGAATCTTCGGTGTTTTTGTTATCTGAATGAGGACAAAACAAGGATTAGTTTAACAGAAACCTCATACCAATTGAATGTTATCCAATTGTACCTTTCCACGGACTGTTCTTGAAGAAAGCTTCATCTTCATTGTAGCATCAATGTGAATCTCCATTTTTCCTATTGGTATCTCAGCCGTTTGTTCAATTGCGTTTATCTCGATGAGTCCAATCAATTGGAACTTAATGCCACCTTCAACTCGGGAAATGAACTCATTATACTGAATGCGAAATATACCTTGGCTTTCCGGAGCCACTGCGATAGAGGGTGCTTTGAGAGTAGAGAACAGGAATGCTACGCCTTTGTTGGGAACCTAATAAAAGCAATATCATGTGATTAACATAGTTCACAAACCATTTCTCTTAAAGTCGGGAAAAGATCTCCAACGCAAAACAAAGATCCTGTGCTTACGTCACAAGTGGTTCGCATGACGGATCCAAACTGAGCTGTGCTGGGATCAACTCTAGTATTGAATAAGCCAGTTCTAGAAATGATTTACATATAATGAATATTATCAATTCAACGTACTTATGGCCATGATACATTAAGGTGTTTGGAACATAGTCAGAGACAACTATTTGGAGCATTGAAGCAGACTGGCTTGTTGGGAGAACGAGGGCACGAGGTCCAAATGGTGTTGGCTTTCCTTTAGCTGCAGAAGAAGAGTTATTCTCGACTTATATGTTAAAACGCACAAGTTATTTCACCAGATGTAGCTATCTCCACTCCGCTGGGTGTAACAATTGGAGCATCCACGAGTCCATAATTCAGAATCAGGTCATCAGCACGAGACTAAACGATAAATCCTGATATATTTGTAACATTGATCATGTTTACCAAATTGAAACTGCTTAGAAAAGCATTCGTATTAGTTTGTCGGGTAAATCTGTTGTTGAAAGAATCCTCGCTGAATCCGGAGACGCGGGGAGCACGCACCATCAAACTGGAGAAATTTTTTGAAATATTTTGAAAACAAAAGAGATTTACGGTTGCTGTGCGGCCATTTGACGAACTTCTTGGGGTCTTTGGAACATCTGAGGTTGCATCACTCTTCTAACGATCATTCGTCCCTGGTTTGGTCGAACAACAAAAGGTCCTCGCATAACGCTTTGTCTCATGAATGTAGGGGGTCTAAGAGCATTTTCGAAATTTGTTAAGTTATGTTTATATGTAAATATCACCTCATCATCATTTGGGGTCGAGGGGGAGCATTCATCATATTTCTTGGTGGCATTACTGGGTGATTATCCATTGGTAAGGTGTTCTGGCTGATAGAACTGAAAACAGAATTGTCTCACAGAAAAACGCATAAGGCCGACTCACTCTTGTCTTGTCTTCCTTCTGAGGGCTTCATTAGCAGCAGTTAAGCTTCGTACAAGATCAAAATCTTTAGTGTCACCCAATGATATTTTGGTGGACAAAAATCCGAAACGTTGATTAATCTGGAAAAAAAAATTTATTTGTCATTTTATGACAACACTCTCACTCTAGTATCGATGATGAAAGCCAATCTCGAACACACCATTCGTTCCAAAACAGCCTGACCATCTTTGGAAATGGCATCCTTTAAAAAGAAATAAAAAGGATTATAATGTTAAATCATACAGCTAGTTTGGCACCAGTCTCAGGTGTTAATGCTTTCTGAACAGCCAATGTTACAGGAATCTTTTGGTTAACTGAACAACTTTCCAACTGAAACATAGAAGATTATTATTATTCAACCTAGTCCAGATGATACCTTGAGGTGAGGATTTCCCTGTTCATTTCTACCGATACGAATACTGACTTGTAATGAAAATTTGTTCGTTCTGATCTCTAAAGGTCCTTCCACAGCAACGCCGTCAACAGTACCATCTCCAACAGCGGTAACGCTAATTGATAAACGTAATTTGATAGCTAATGAAAAACAACCTTAGATTAATATTCTCTAACTGAACATTGATAGAAGAAGGTGCTTGAGGCTGCACTTTGAAGTTTTGTGATGTATCGAAAAGTCGGAGATGTAAGTTCGACAAAGAGACACTTGGTAGAGATGGTAACTGTAAAGAAGGATGCTCATTTTGAAAGTTAGCGTCCTGATTTGAAAAAAACAACCGAGCGCAGTGACGCTTCGCATTTAAATGAAAAGTTAAATCCACATGGGCGCCACGGATCACGTACGCAAATGTTCAAATTACGGAAAGACGCTTACATTTATCTTTTGTTGTTCAACCGGCAAATGTAATAGAGTAACTTCAGTGGTTAGAGCTTTAGCTACAATAGAGGATACATAAGATGTTCCAACTAACGTGAGCCTAGCTCGTACTCCCGGTCCAGACTTAAACAGTGTATGTAAGGATGTATGTTCTGCTTGTATGAATCTTACCAATGAAACATCTGGCTTTAATAAATCGTTGAGCACATCTATGTCTGTTTGTGTGTTTCCAAAATAAAAAAGTGAACTTAAACACGCGAGCTGAATATGGAGAATATGCAAAGATCTTTGAGATTTCAAACTCACAAAAAATATTTTCATAGTTTAAATAAAAACAAACCACAGTTTGAGATAAAGTCCGGACTGGAAGTTTGAAATATTTAATAGAAAGAGAGAGACTGACTAAAAGCTGTGAAAGGAAGACTATTTGAAGGATGGAAAGGTCATGTAGCAAGAATGTGGATGCGAATGTACTTGAACATCATTTGAGAATTGTTTTTTTAAAGAATCACTGATTATAGAGATGAAATGACGAATGATTGAAATGAAAATTGAGATGAAATGAGCCGAAAACAATGTGAGAGAAGTTCAGATTGAAGAAGACAAAAAGATGTTTTGTGTTTTGATGCAATTTATCTTTATATATGGAGATAATTTTACAATGTTACAACACGTGTATACAAAGGATTGCGAGAACAATATACAAATACATATGCAATAGCCTTAGGGGAGAAAGAAGGTCGGAAACTTGTATTGACGAGAAGAAAAAACAGTCAAAAACCGTTAAGACACTACCAAGCATCATCTTCTTGACGCCTTGTATGGAAATGAGCGACTTGCTGTTCCAACACACACAATACCCAAAAAACAATTAGGCTTCTTCTCAAAAGCTAACTATTTCTTAAGTACTTACAAGAAGTGCCTTGCATAGCAAAGAATTCCCAATGAGAGCAAAAAAAGTGACATAAAACCATTATATATACCCTTTGGCAAGTTTGAACGGTCAATGTCATTGTTCCATTGTGGTCGAATCAACGTTTAAATTAAGCAGTTTTAATAAACAACAAACATGCCTTAGAAGGAAATAACAAAACAACACCGAAGACGTTGGAGTTCAAAAGTCATAGCCGGCAGATTGTCATGGTCTGCAGATTTGGATTGATGAATGAGCTTTTTTTTGTTTCCAAATGTTCGTTCGAGGGAAAAGCAGAGAGCGAGATAGAGAGAGGTGATTATTGTCTATCTGTCTCCGAACCAGATCCTCTATTGTTTTCTAATGTTATCTCCTGGCTGGTAACCCGTAACTGTCCAGAAACCGTTCGAAATGAACCCATCGAAAGTCTTTCATAAATCGAAACATATGATTTTCGGTAAAAAAAACAAAAAAGTTGTATGCCTTTTGATGATTATGTAGTACATCGTTGTTCTTTTTATGGAAAGACTGTAAAAACTTCCCATAAAATTATGCTTCAACAAAGACGAATTGATACAAAAGATGGGCCGTCGTGCGCTATGCCTCAGACTATTACAAAACAATTGGGAATATGTCCAACTTGGGCAAACTGTTTTATAAACCCGTTTTGATTTTGTAGATAGTCGACCCAAATAAAGAGAAAATAGAAGAAAGCAATAAGAGCGAAGAGAAAAAGCACCGAAACTAGCCCTGTCTCAATTTTCTGTAATAGCCATTCAGAACATTATTCGCAACAATACCAATGCCTTTCTTCCACTTATGGCAGAAGTTCCTTGACTTCGCTGTCAAGATAGATGACATCCCAAAAAAAACCGTCAAAGCAATTCCCACGTTACAAGGAACAGAACCGCCTTCTTCTTTTTCTTTTTCTTATATGATTCCGACCACCCGTTAGCTACATAAACGAATGCTTTTTAAGATGATGACGTAGATACAATGGCAGAGTCCGTCTGGTCTTTAGCGCATAATAATTTCTTCACCGACTTCCACTACAAAGAATATTTTGAGAGATCAGACTGATTACACATGAGGCTTACCCAACTCGCCAAAATAGCGATAAGCTTCCGGTCTGCCGTAGTATTGATTATAGGATCCAAAATCATTGCTAACAGCCTAAAATATACATTAATGATATCATTTCGTTTGATAGCTAACCAAACGATTGCTGCAATACTGGCCAGGATTTCAACTTGAATAAACAAACAACTGTTCAAGTAGGTTTTGCAATGGGACTTTTTACCTTCTCCTGAATAGCATCATTCACATTCCTTTCAAAATATTTGCACTCACCTAGTGAACTTAGTTTTTTCAAATTAGCCAATGCCACAATGCACACTATCAGGATAGGAACAGAACCAACTGCGAAAGTAATCATGTTAAGACTCAAACGGTTCATAGCCCGTAAGCTGGAGGAAACATGACTATCAGATGAAATAACAGTCGACTATAATCAAAGTTCAATCGAAGCCTTATCTCATCACTGACCTGTCTTTCTATAGTGGCTTTATTATGTCTATTTCTTAAACGAACCCATAGGAAAGCATAAATTATTTGAACAGAGCTAAACCATATGGCTAATGAGATCACTGAAAGTACAGAATCAATAGCAAATGACCGAACATTACTAACCAATAACTATTGACAGAGGTTTTTGACAACTGCGGAATGAACATTTCACAGGAGAGCTGTCTGGATAGAACAACGTCGCACCCCATAATCCAACACAAACCTGAACAAGTCAGTATTCCAAAATGATATCTTTTTTCTTTATTAGGCCATCAGAGTTAAAAAGCATTAACTACCAGGATAGTTGTCTAGATGAATGTAGTCATCATTAGCCTGGTTGTAAAGAGGTCACAAAAGAAAACCATAAGATAGTGCAGCGTATTTGATATGCGTTCATCTGTCACTAACGAAAGCGCGTGGGTCCATGTTCAACACTCACCGAGGCTGCCAACGAGAAGACCCAAACTCCAATAACACAATAATAGCAATATCGTAGTGTTACATCCACCTTGTATACAATAGGATGTACAATGGCCGTGTATAACAAACAAGAGAGGGCGATGTAAGTTCCTTCATGAACGAAAATAAGAGTTTGATGATCATGTTGATACCTGCTATAGAGAGGAACGACAAGCAACCAACGAACATGAAAATCATTGCTGTAGCATACTGAAATCCTCCTGATTTCCAAACTATTATGACTATGTATAAAAGAATGAGAGCCATTAGTGTGCTGAGAGAGCGACTCAGCAGAAAACAATATCTCTTTCTATATCTGTAACAAGCAGAATGCAACAGTTTACACTATTTGATATCAACCCTGAAGATTCTGTTCGATAGGCTTTAATTTGAATTATTGTATATATGGCATTGAGTATGAATGCGATGACCGAAAGTACAACAGGTATGATGGCCAGAAAGTACGTTCGGAAGTCTTTGGCTCTATGCAATTCCTGTAAAAAGAAATTTCCAAAACAGTTCATTAAACTCATAAAAACCATTCAAAAACATTGAACTTGAACTCTTTTTGCTTTTTTTTGTTTGTTAATGCTTAAGCTGAGTGGTTTTTTCTTTCTGAATCAATTTTTGTTCAAAAGCAGACCTTCAGTAAATAGCATGGATCCAAGCCATCAGTTATATTTGCAATACAAGCTTCATACTTTTGATCTCCATCACGATAGTATTGTGGACAGCTTTCGAAAGGCCCAGTCACTGGGTACGTTACTCTGGCATTATTGAGAACAAACGCATTAGGTGCGAAAGTTTCATTGCTGCTGCAAAGAGAATAATCAAGTTTCCTACGAACAACTCACATGTATGTTCCATCGAAGGTTAGCACTTCCATCCCTTCAACCCATTAAAGTTCAAATTGGCTAATCTGAAAATAGCTTCGAGAAAAGAATGAGGACGTTTGCCATATCGCGAATAGAGAAAAGCTTAAAAAATGGTTTAGATCTAATCGGGTAATCTTCGACTGGTTTACTGATAGGCCGAACAGTTTTTCAAAACTCTCGCCAACTGATTAACGATTAACGATAGGTTGATATTGAAGCAATATTGAAATAGTGATACTATGAGTAGAGCAGGACGCATATCCCCACACTACAAGAAATACTATTTTAATAGTCTGTTAGCTGCCACAAAAGCAATCAACGTGTTTGTCAACCTAATCGATTGCTGCTGATAAGAGTTTGAACTTAGCACTTAATTGCGAATGTCATAGATCGAGAAATATACAAAGAATTGTTCTCACAATTAGAATCTCCTCCGATGAATGTCTCCCATATACCAACCTAAGCAGGAGAAGATGTGACTAAGAAATCGATTGAACAATTCAAGTCGTTTATGACTATCACTTATCTCATACGATTAGGAGGAGGAGGAGGAGTTTCTTAACACGTTGAAAGCAGACTTACTCATGGAAAAGCGCATTCAATTATTCGAAAAAAAAGAAGAAATAAGCCTATGAATAGATTTAATATCGAATTTTTCACAGAGAAATGCCATCACTTGTGTTTGTCGAACAGCCAGATTTCTCTGTTTGCTCTTTTAACAGTTTCAGAAGAAGTCGGCACTGCGACAACAGTTTCTTAACAGCCTATGCATAAAATCGGACGATTTCAAAATCAAAGCCGGAAAAAGGAATATGCGGCACATTAACAGTTAACAGACATAGGCAACTAGGGCAAGACTTGGAACACTCTGATTGAGGATTATATAGAGTGAGTAAGTATCAACTTTGTTTGAAAACCGTACTATAAAGATTAAAACTAACCATAAATATATGAAATACCATTTCACAATTCTGTTTCAACTGCAAAACATGGAATTACTCATGCGCTTAGCTAGCGGAATACCACAAAAATAAAAAAGGATAAAATAATTTTCAAAACTCACAAAAACAATAAGCACAACTAAATTAATCCACAGTAAAAGCCAATTCTCTAATTTCCCGCGCAAACACTAATTTTCATAAACAGTACATTAGAGCACTTTATCTGCTAGCATGCATGCAAACAAGAGAACATCTTTGATGATCTGCAAATGTTTATTATACTCGTCATAATCTCCTATTTTTGTTCATTATAGCATTTAGTGTTGGCAATCAATTCTGTTTATTTCACGTGGGCTAACGTTCGCATTATGCTAATATGTTTATAACATATTCCGTAGTACGTGGAAATAGCCGAATTCATTTCCAGCTTCGTAGACGCGCAGAACGGTTGTGTTGATCTTTAATCGAAGCGAAAATCTTGTATGGTCAACATTCATCATGTTCGTATACGATTTTTTTACTGTTTCGCTCTTGAGATTTTGTCTTGCGACAGACTATTGTAAATATTTCATTTCGACTGAATAATAGTTGATGGAACTAATTCTTCTAAAATACAGTTATCTGAATTCTAGTTAACGCAGTCTCGAGATTCTCCTGGGTATACTCCAGCAAGTTGAATGGTTCCAGCTTCGTAAATGTTCTTGGGGACCTGTTTAAATGATGTGTCTCTGACATTGAATGAGAAAATTACCTTGCCCTTGGTGATGTAGCGATCAGGAAGCTTGATTGTGAATTTACGTTGGCAGGGCTGAAGAAACATAAATTTTTTAAAGTTTCTGTTATATTCAAACAACCTTAATCCCGTCTTGACAGTCGTGATAGATGTTGAGCTTAGGGTCAATGCTGGTAACTTCATCGGTATGTCCACTGATCTCAAAATGTCCTTGACTATCAGTTTTGCCAGAAGCCATCAGATCATCAGCATCGATTCCTATGAAATTCTAATATTCATGAAAAACTCCAATCATACCTCTGTCGTCATCAAAAAGTTTGACTTTCACTCCCTTTGCAGGCTCATTGCCACACATAAGAGTTCCACGCACTCCAGAAGATTGAGTTGTTCCAAGAAGTGCAACAGATACGCTGACAAGCGCCAGCAGAGCGATAACTTTGAGCATTTCCTCAAGAAACAATTTCATAACAAATTCTATAGCTTTCAGTAAAAACAACAAGTGAGAAGGGCCTCGAAAATATATGGTGATAGATGACTTTCATATCACCTGCAAGCTATCATGACGTTTCAATAAACTGCTAAGTAGCTATGATTTGTCCTCTACGGATACTCCTAGACAAATCCCAAGAGAGATGAGTTGTACTTAGTTTTTTTATATAAAAAAAACAGTTTAAGACAGCATGAAGTTGGCAAATAAAAGTTAGAGAAAAGACAACTTAATGAAATTAGTTCCTGAAAGTTCAAAATTCTAGAAGGAGGAGCTCTGTAAACGCATCAGCTGTCGAATGATCAACCTTGCCATTACACAGGATTCATCCAACAACATGGATCAATTAAATTCCACCGTTTGAAAAACAAAAAACCTAAGATTCAGCTGTGAACTAGCAGAAAGTTTGGAAAATATGTTTATCAGGCATACAACATTCAAACTTCCATTGGATACACGTTTATCTTTGCTTGGATTTCAATACTTTTCTAAACCTTATGAACCATAACTTGGGGCCGGTTCTTACTGGTGCTACTGCAACCAGAAGTAGATGGTGGATGAGCTATTTCCGGAGCCTTAACTATCGGCATATCCGTCGCCGTAGTCAGCATAACTTTCTCCTGAGCCATCGTCTCAGGCCCTGAAGTAAAACGTGGTTATGAAGAGAAGAAGCACTGCCAAACCTTTGTGTTGAATGACAGCTTCTTGAGGTACAATCTCAATGTTCTCCACAGAACGCCGTAGAACAGACCCTAGAAATAAAGAGATTACTAGGGGTTCGATAGTGATACCTACCAGCTCGGTGCGAGAGAAAAGCTGATGACATTCCCTACTTCGTTAACCTGAACAATCTGTTGTATGTACTCTCTCTATAGATGGAGTAAAATGTGAGAAATGATTATACAATGGTGAATAAACGATAAGCGGATTTTCAGCTTGTCGGCATCCCCTCCCCTTTTGGGTGTAGACTTCTGCTCTCTCATATATCATATAAAGCACATAATCTCAAGGGACCCCAGGAAGATAACAGCTAACATGACGTGTATACATGAATTTTAACAAGTGGGGCTTTATGCACTACTTCAAAAGAACGAACAATGCACAACTCAAGTTAGCAGCGTTCCAACATTCGGTTGACGAGCTAGAGCTTCTATCTGACTTTTTCAGCAGCCTCCAAGTCTGTGATCAATCCTAATAAGTTTTGCAGGGACAAAGATGCTCAGCAGCCAGTGAAACAATCAATCTTAAAGAGATTCCCAAAAGAAAGTTTATTAAATTATTATTATTTATTGCAACTATATTATATTACACATGCAAACAGCGAAAACGTGAGCTGCAATTGTCGATAAAAACATTAACAGGGAAACATCCTACAATGCAAGCAAAAAATTATGCATTGTAACGAACGGATCCCAATCTCTTTCCGATGTTAACAACGTTGTTATACTTGGCTAAGTCGAGACCATCCTCGGTTCCGTCACTATTAATAGTTTAATAAGTATCTTCGAAAAGTATGCAAAATAAACTCACGTGAATTGATGGAACACATTAAGTCCACGCTTGGCACATTCACCAGCAACCTTCAATGGAGCAGGAATACTGATTGCCATATTGACAATACTATGCATGAAGCAGAGACCGTGGGTCATGCTCTCGACTTGGTCCATGGATAAGTTAGCATCATCCACAAGGATAGAGTACTTGGGGGTTTTGGCAGTACCCTAAACAAAAATCTTATTAAAGCAACATGCTTCTAATCGTTACCTGGAACGCGGAATGAGAGTTCAAGTAGAACTCGGAGACAGAAGGTGAAACGATTACGGTGTCAACAACAGTTCCGGGTGCAACGTTCTTATCAGCTGGGCGCTGAGATTGAGGAATGTCCTTCTTGAACAAGCGTTCGTTGTGGTCCTTACTAACAACCATAACAGTGAATTGAGGAGTATACTTCTCATTAAGAGATTTACAGGCTTTCTTGAGCTGATCCAGGTAGCTGGTACAGACCTAAAACGACCTCAAACATTCATATAATATTTATCAATACTCACAAGAGCCCATTGTCCTTGACTGACTCCGTTGAGATACAAAACAATATGACTTGGAGGAATCATGTTATTATTAACACGGAATTGAGTGACGACATATCTGGCCAAATTGTACAACTCTTGACCAATCATCTATAAATAAGCAGTCAGTCGAAAAATTGAAAGATATCTTACGTCACTCTCTCTTGGCTTGACGTAACGGTAATCTCCCAAGAAGTATTGAGGGTGCTTGGCATAGTTAGCTCCCCATCCGAGAACAGATGGAGTTCTATAACCAACATTACGAGCTCTTTCAGCAGCAGAAAGAGGAGCTGGATGAGAGAGCTCAATTCCGATGTAGAGTTTTCTTTGGTTAGGTGACAACGAAAGAAGATTTCTGCAAATACATATTTGTATGAGTATTGATGGAAATCACCTACTGGAGAGGCCCTGGCCCTGGTAAGACAACCGAGTAGTTGACTCCTCCTAACTTCAGATTAGTTTTGTTGACAACGTTGTCAAGAGTTTGATTTTGTCCTCTCTCAAGAACAGCGACACATTTGCTCAATCTGACTTCTTGGGTCAAAACTTGGTGCTGACTTCCTTGATATTTAATGAAGTCTAAAAAGCGATTCTATTCGAGCCTTCACTTTCTTTTTTACCGTGGAGAGCAACATTATCCGAAGAAATGAAGAAAACAAGTTCTTTAGCAGCAGTAGCAGCTTTAGTGATGATGTTGACAACACTTTGTTGATTGGTAGAGGTTTCACTAATAACTTCTGGCTTAGCAACAGACATACCAAACTTCTGCATACGATCAGCCAACTTTTTGATGTAAGTTCTGAGAAAACGTTATAAACCAACCATAAGATGATACTGAACTCACGCATGATCGAAATGTGCAGCATCCCTTTGATGCAAGAACAATACAACAGTCCATTTGGACAAACTGGCTGGTTTCTCGTATCGCATCAAGTCACCGGACCATTTCGCCTAAACAACAGTATTATCCAAAAAAAGGGAAAAAGGATTTTACATTATCAGCGGATTTCACAGGTTTGTTCTCTCCGAACACGATAGTTGGGCTGTTAAGCTGACGACCAGCAATAACGGCAGGCTCGGTGGCAACCGTGATACCAACATTCTTTAAAGCTGCACTGCCAGAGTTAATATTAAGAACATCTTTCATCTTGTGGCATTGGAAGAATCTCTGATCTGGATGAATAGCGCAGTTCTGAAACACAAAGATTTAAAAAAAAAAACCGCAAAAGCGCAGTTCTGAAACACAAAGATTTTAAAAACAGAAACATGCCTTGATCATCTCCTGCATTTGAAGGGGTGTTTGTTGAGCGGTGGTAACTCTTTGACTTGCACCAATTCTGAGAAGCTCAGCAGGGAAGTAAGAATCACGGCCTCGGAGACGTGTAACGATAAGAGGCAAATCAGGGTGCCTAAGAATAATGTAAGCGGCTCTTGTACTCATACTTACTTCAATTGAGAATACTTGCTTTTGTAGTATTGAGCAACAGTGATTTTCTTTCCATCAACGTCAATGCTACAACAACAAAATTAAAATAATAATAACATTTTTCTTACCTAGTTTCATTAGCGTTGTTAGTCAAAGAGAGAATTTGGAAGGATTGGGGTCTTTTGGTGTGAATCGTGTAAACGAAAAGACCCTTGATGAGATTGCGAACAGCTTTAATAGCAGTGCTCTGATCTCCTCTCTGGCTTCTAATAAAGGTTATCATTTTGTCCGAGAGCGGTTGATCATCGCCGTGGAAGGCAGTCTTGATGACTTCAACTCCAACGTATGGAGCGCATTTCTCTCCCTTTTGTCCCTCAACAACTTTGACTGCTTTCTTGGCACCAATTCCAAGATACTTTCCTTCATCAGCAAAGAAGTTAAGAGAAGCTTTACAACTGAAACTTGACAGTGAAGACTGAGACACAGTGGCTAACTAACTTGAATCCAGCATCTCTATCATCCATCAGATAATGACCAGCATTTCCGTAAGTCACCCACTTATCTCTAAAACGGAATCATAATAATAACTTCATTATGGATAACTAACTGGTTCATCAGAGCTTCTTGACCAAGGATAATGTTCAAGGCTTCGAAAATCGTAACATCTTGATCTCCTGGTCTTGAGCTAACAGCTTTGTTAACGTCGTTGGTACTGGTCTAAACATGGAAATGGAGCAGATGACTACAGAATTACAATACCTGATAGCCATCTTGACATTTCTTGAGAGCAACAGAGTAACCAATATGTCCATCGAAAGGAACGTTGGTGATGAAATCAGGAGCTAAGGTAAGCTCAACTTCCTTCAATTGCTCAAGAGAGAAAAGAATGGCCGCTCTATCATAGAATGAGGCTGTTCCGAAGACTCCGCGTTGTTCGGCACAGATTTTCTTGTAGATACGCACAGTACAGGATTTGCGGATCTGCTCGTTGTAGCTAGAATATTCGCAACATAATTTAACGAAGATCTCAATCATACTCGTCCTTTGTTTGTTTAGTTAATTCTTTTGACTTGTCATCTGGGAACAAAACGTTCATGCGGACGTCGTACTTGTACAGAGGCACATTTGGCTTCAATGCTAGAAAAAATTAAGATTACAGGCACAGCTGTTTGATCTAACTCAATCTCCACATATTGGTTTTCAGATTGCAAGTGGTTCCAATGGAACCAGGTTGCTTCTTGGGTGCAAAAGTGGCATTGCTTATCTAAATAATCAAATTGAAAAAGCTACAAAAGCAAGTAAGCAACTTGAAGTTGTTCGGTCTTAGCTGTTAAAGTCTCTGAAATAAGTTCAACATGAGAACATCAACAACATTCAAGAACTTACCCATGTTTCACCAAGCAACCTTATCCAAGTTCGTCAGATGCTGATGTTCTAATCCGTATGGTTGGGCCAGACGTTTTGAGATATCCCGCCCAAAATAAGTTTGATCTACAGTTCTTGGTGATATTTTAAAGGTCTAATAAGTTGTTTATCTTATCCAGTTGTATGAAATAAATATTTTCTGGAGATATGGTAATCACCAATTTTCCCACGATCGATTGACCGACCGGTGTTGACGATCAATGCAGTAAAAATGATTTCGCAACAAACATACTGTAGGCTATAATGCATTTTAATTTTTAACTGAAACTGAGATGGAGTCGGTTGGTTTCAAGGTACACACAAGGTGCACACAAGGTAACGTTGGAGATAATCCTTTGAAACTGCCAATTGTTTGCGTGATGACATCGGAAACTAATAATTTTCTCCAAATATTTCTATTGGCATCTGAAAATGTTTTGGAAAGCAACTTTAGCCGGATGATATATCAGTGCTTTAGCCTTATGTCGCTTCTCCCCCTCATTTTTGCGACCATATCTTTGAGCAAATCCCGTGAGAGTCAGCTCATCTTGAAGGAAGAAAACTAAGAAGTAGACAATAGCTTCATGTCTTCTTACTCTACTATGATACGTTACATATAATTATTTCTTTCTGTAAGATAATTTCATTGTTAAATCTGATAAGTGTAGAGTTCATTTGTTTACGGTCAGAGCCATTTCCCTAAATTTGTTTTTTTTTCTGTTACATTTCAAGACGAAGATTCCAGTAGCGTTAGAATGTGCATGGCTTGTTGAATACGTATCCTTATGCACATAACTTTCAAATCTCACATTATTGCTTGAGGTCTGAACCTATGTCCTTACCCAAACAACTACCTGCTTCTGCAGTCTATTTTGAAGTATTTTGCAGGCTAGCTGTTTTTCTCATCCGAATGCTTTCTATATATAGTGTAGTTAAAAGAAATTTTAAACTGTAACATCCATTAGTCAAACTGTAGACGTGAACACGAGTATGTTATTCTCTTTCTTCCGCTCACCCACCATTTGTCGTTGGCAATTCAACAAGATTTTCTCGAAGTGTTGTTCTGCATTGGGCACATTTAGACTAAGAAACGATGGCCCAGATTCTGGAAGAACATCCGTCTCAGCTTTGTATTTTCGTCATGCTTTGTTTCTCATGGCTTCAGCTTTGCTTTGTTTCTACTCACAGCTTCCGAACACAATCAGTAATAGACTCTACCGTTCAATTACCCTTTTCTGATAGAAATTTCAACCATTCATAGGATGCTTTTTGAACCAACGAACTAGTAGCTAATAGTTAGTCAAGCTTTCTGTCTTTAATGCATTCCCGATTCTTTCTTCTAATTGAGCTAGCCACCCATAGATTCTGTATCCGGTTTCTGAAGCAGCTTCCCCAAGAATATTTTTTTGGAAGAGCTAAATGTTTCATTGTCAACTACTTTTCAGATGTTGGTTCTTCATCATGCACCATCTCCTGTAATCCATGAGGAATTAGATAGATCGTTTGATTACATTGATGTCTCGACATCTTATATTCTCTCATGGAATGTCAACCAGGTTCAAAATAGCCATGCTTAGCCTCTCATGGAGTGTCCTTGATTTCTAGGATATAGATATTGAATGGAATCTTAGCTCAGTTACTCCAAATATGATGGATTGGATAGGCATTTTCGATCAGGGTTTCCTTCTTCCCGTTTTTACATATCGAATGAGTGTTTACAGATACTTCTGCTCAGATTTCCTTCTTAGATAGTCGACAAATCGGACTTGGCCTCTCTGGCTCTCTTAAATGGTCTCCAAATATAGAAGTCTTAAACCACAGTAGCTTCTACTTTGCGTAAGCTTTGTTTATACATCAATTTGAAATAGCAGTGGAACAGTTCAAAACCAAAGGTCTCCTGAGCTACAGCCAAAGCGTTTCGATATTTTGTTTTCTTCTATCACACATTATGTCACGCCCCGGTTTGTCCCCAGGGTTTCCAACTTTCCCAAATGTTTTTGAAACCCACATTTAACGAATGACAAAATAGCGGAAAAAAGGAAACTTCTCTTCTCTGCTGTGCATCAGTGTTAATTCGATAAATTGCCTAAATGCTTTTAGTGTCTTGGCCACCCTCCGCACTACGAAACTTCCTCTGCTCATATTTAATCATAAGTGCAAACTTTCCGTTTACTTTATTTTTATATTAATTAGGAGTTCTTAGTTTCAATCCATGAGTGTACGAAAAGTTCTTAGCAGTTCATTGTTATATCCTTGTTACCCCTACTAATGTCCCTTCTTAGAAAAAATTGAAAAACATCGAGCAGCTCCTCGAAAACAATTTAATTCCTGACAACTTGTTGGATTTTTGAGCGCTTGTTAACCTTCCAATGCCTAGCTCTGTGTTTTTTCTTTTTTTGGGCGCAACGTTCTTTATTCGTCTTCCCACCCCCATCCCTTGAATCAGAGCATCCAATACGTCAACGTTGTCCAGCAATTTGTCAGAATCCCTTGAGGCTATTTGCCCCGAAATTCTAAATCTTGCTCAGGATCAGCAATATTCCGCCTGGCTTCATTCATGAAAAATCTCCTTTACATCGTTTTTGTTAAATTTCCTTTATAGTTACATCAACGGTTTATCCGGTGTGGCTATTACGCGCTCTGCGCCTGTCTCTGTTACGGGCCAAGGCCTCTTCTACGTTAAAAGTTCGTTTCAAAACACTGCCCAGAAGTGCAGCTTTTGTTTCAGATTTGAGTATTCATGGAGAATCGAGAGAAATCACAGAAGTTAAATTCACTATCGATTATCATTCACATAAGTGCTCTGTTATAGAAAACGGAAACTTGAGGGAATTCCATGTGAGTAAGAAAAAGTGAAACATAAGCTGGAGCATTTACTATTGGCACTCGAAACTAACGATTAATGTTTCAGCCTTTTTCGTTGCCAATAGGAAAGATTCCTTCAAAGCCTCTAATCATAGAAATTGGAAAAACTCAACTTACAATTCCATTGCGAGACATTACCACGCTTACCAGGTCCGTTAGGCTCGTTTTATGGTCGTAAAGTAACTAAATACCAAATTTACTTCTAAAACTGGGTCTTATTAGCTTTCTAAAGCATCTGGGTGCACTCAAAAGCAAGATCGTTGCATGATTCAGAACGTTTAGCTGTCTGAAAGACTACTTACTAAATTGAATTTCCTCTCTAATTTTATTAAAAAATATGAGGTTGTCCGGGGACATGTATACTAGAGTCCTTCGAGTTCTTAAATCATTCACCACTGACTCATATTGCAGGCTTCCTTCTTGAGTCGTTTGACAACTTATTCATGTGAACGAGTTTGAGGAAGAGTCTGACATTAAAATAACATTAGAATTAGAGATGAATAGAGCGAAATCTTTCTGATGCCAAGAAAACATGAGCTTTGCTTGAATGAAAAAAAAGAGAAGATGAAATTGCCCCAAATTAGACTGGCTTAGTTATTTAACTCGTCTTGAACCATTGAGTCTAATTCAATTTCAAGCTGTTATCCAATTTTAGTTTCTCCCGTCTTATCATTTGCTTTCAATTTATTCCAACTTCGAACTATAGTTACCTGATCGGTTTCATTTCACTGTTACTTGAGTGAGCAAGCTTTTGTTTATTCATTTACTTATCCATTCAAAAGTTATTTATGAATTAATGCTTGTCTCACTAACACATTTCGTATTACTGTTCTTTTCTCATTTAGAAATCTCAATATTTCTATTCCAACTGGCCATCAAAGCAGCTTCACTGTTGTTTTGGAAGTGGAAGTAATGCCTTTTCTGCGAAGTCCTAATTCAACCGCTGTCAGTCCTTCCATCTCTGGGAGCTCCATGAGCCAAGCCAGGTAATTTGGCATTCAAATGTAATTTTCACTAATATATTTTGCAGTACATCCAGCTCCACAAGTAATGATATCGTAATAACGAGAGAATCACCTGTCTTACCCAATGGTTTTTTCATTTTACGAAACTGACCTCATCTAACAATTTATAGGATGGGAAGCCTGTAAAGATGAGAATGGGAGAATTTTTTATATTGACCATAAAACTAAGCGTACGACTTGGCGTCATCCCACACTGCCATCAACAGCGAATTTAAACCCAGAGTCGAAGAGGTATTATGATACATGAGGGAATACACACTAACAAAGTATTTACAGATACTCTATGGCACGGAGAACAATTGGGCTTTCACCCCCACCTTTTTGTTCCTCTTCTGCCCAATTATTCCTCCAACGGGATGACTTTATTAGTTTACTACATGAACATCCTGTAGCATTGGCCATGTACAATTCCTCACCTCTTCTGAAGCATATGATACATAGAATACGAAAGTGTGGAGATGTTTGCGAAAAGTTTGAAGGACAAAAAGATTTCGTTCAATTCGTGAATCATTTCGCTGATACCACTCAACCGTTGCCACCTCACTGGCAAGCCTCTGGCAAATCACCAGTGAGTAATTGAGCGTTTGTACTATTGCATTATTATTTTTCCGACAATCTTCATTGATCATCATGGACGAAAGACAACCTTGCTAGATCCCCGTTTACCCACGACATCGGCCAGTTCAGATAGGCGACGCGGAAAATCAGCACCTCCAATTCGAAGGCATCAGGTTTTTCAAAACAATATCTCTTTCATTGTGTTTGATGCATATTTAAGCTTGATAACAATGGAAACATGTTGGATATCGTGAACAGAACGAAAGAAATTGCTAGTGTGGTTGAAAAGCGAATGCCTGAATTGGCACCTAAGATAAGGAAAAAGCTAAGGTTTCGCTCATAATTGGAGAATGTTCAACATACGATAAGTCTCAGGCTGATAGAGAGACTCGGCCATTTGGCTTTGAGTAGAATGGCAAATGATGTTGATTTGATAATGGCAATTAGTATTCTGGAAGCGGACGATCCCGTCACGACAAGTGAAATGGAAGAGAAGCTTAATCATTTCTATACTTCACTACATCGAAGTGGTTATGGTAAAGGTCCCCAGAAAGTGAGGTGAGAGTTACAATATAAGATATATGAGCTAATCACTGTTATCTAGATTGAGATTCAGTCGTCAGAATCTATTAAAGGATGCATTCGAACAAATTCTAAATATTGATTCGACCCTTCTGAAGAAAGCTCGCCTGTCTATCACTTTTGATGATGAGGACGGGTCAGTGTAGGGATCTATAACTCGGCTCATCATAGAGATTTCAGATTAGATTATGGAGGGCCATCAAGGGAACTGTTTTTCCTTTTATCTCGGGAGCTATTTAACCCATACTATGGGTTATTTGAGTATGGATCTGTTGATCATTACACTGTTCAAATTAGTCCGAATTCAATGCTAGTTGATAACGATACGCAATGGTTTGTTTCTATTTTGTTTTCGAATTTCAATGATTCGATTCCAAACGTAAAACCATCAGCAAATATGATTTCAGGTTTGAACTAGCGGGTAGGGTATTGGGGCTCGCTTTGCTTCATAGATGTCTTATCGATACGTTCTTCTCATCAACTTTTTACAAAATGCTTCTAGAAGTGTAAGATGATAAGATGATACTGTTTTAGTTTTTTTGAGTTTAGTCCAGTGACATTACAAGATATGGAGCATGTTGATAAGGAGTTCTATAGAAGTCTTCTATGGATACGTTCAAATGCTGTTGATGAATCGTTAGAGCTAACGTTCACATCAACGGATATTGTAAACAACAAAGTAAAAATACAATTGAGAGGGAACAATACAATGTTTATTTGAAGGTTGTTGAGCATGAACTGCTACCTAATGGGAATGAGCTCAAAGTAAATGACAGTAATAAGGAAGAATTTATCTCTCTCATGATAAAGTGGAGGTTAGAAAGGGGAATAGAAAGACAGAGCAAAGCTCTCCTACGAGGATTACATCAGGTAAGATTACTTTTCTGCTGACTCAAGCAGCATTTCTCATATTTGTTTGCTCGCTCCCACTTTAGGATTTTTTTGAATCCCTTCGGAAAAAAACAACCCTTAGTTGTTTTATTTGTTTTTTTTTGAATATTCCTTTTAAAGATTATTGATCGTGATTTTCTACATGTGTTTACACCTGACCTTCTTGAACTAGTCTTATCTGGTACTGTGGAAATAAACTTGGATGACTGGCGTGCAAACACGGAATACAGGGTGAGTCCATTTAGAGTTAAGAATGTAATTGATCAAATCTAATAGGGAGGGTATTACGACGATCATGTAGTAATAGAGTGGTTCTGGTGTACGGTTGAGCAGATGACAAATGCTGAGAGACTTAAACTACTTCAGGTTTGATTTTCAAACTTTCAAAACTTTTTCGAAATAGTTTGAGTCACAATCCCCAAATGTTTTCGAAATATTTCGTCCCTCGTGGTAACCTTGGTGTCAGTACTTGAGTAGTCTGATAAACTAGGCGTCTGTATTTCATTAGACAACAGCTGTCTTTTGTCTTTTGTCCTTTGGTCCATTTGCCCTGTTGATCAAGAGCGCTTTTTTATAATCATCATTTTATCTTTCAAATAAGGAAAGCAAAGAAAACAGAATGGAAAATGCACGTCATTGATTTACGAAACTTTCTAGTTCCTTCTAATATTACAAATTTAGTTCGTAACCGGAACGTCGAGTGTCCCATTCGAAGGTTTTTCCATGCTAAGAGGAAGCAATGGATTGAAGAGATTTACGATAGAGAAATGGGGAGATGAGCTAAGTCTACCAAGGTTCTTTTACGACGAAAGAATATAATACTAATTCTCTCATTCTAACAGAGCTCACACATGCTTCAATCGTCTGGACTTGCCTAGTTACCCTACCCGCCATATTATGCGAAGCAAGCTGTACATGGCAATCAATGAAGGAATCAATTATGCAATAGAGTGAAGAAAAGAAAACAGATCTCAAGTTCTCCCAGCTGAAGTTTTTTTGGAACATTTATAACGAAGAAACTTTGTTACGAAATCTTATGAGAAGAGAACGCGTTGTAAACAGAGCTTTGGTCCACGATCCGCTTACTATAGTTCGTCAAAATTGTTTATTATTGGACTTCTGTTTTGATTGGAACAATACAGGTATATGTGTTTTTGCAATGGATAAAATAATGTAATGATTATTCATATTTTATAATAAACATAAAAATTTTTGTTAACTTCCGTATATGGTTCGTATAATGTAGCTGTGTGGTGTAGCAATTGGTTCCCAAGCACGTTGGGAGTAAATCTAGTTTCATTGCATTTCCGTTCAATCCACCATTCGTCTTAATAAAACCGTCGAATGTAAAAATATCTAAAATTATCTTCTTTTTCATCAGAATTGCGTAAAAGCTCTGGCCGATTTCGTCATGAGTAATAAGAAAGAGAGCGTTCCATTCACGAGGGGACCTGACTATCGATTTGTTTTGTGACGAACGAGTGGTGGGCGGAGCATACGCACAGCATTATGAAAGAGGAAAAATCCATTTCATTCCTGCCTTTGGCCCGTGCTTGCTTCGCTTATCATGTAAGACATCAACCTAGTCTTATCACTTACGTCTGTTTATTTCGATATATAAGAATTGATTCTGCTATCATTCTTACTTTTCAGCTCGTGCTTCTCATGACAGGAGGTTTCAGTCGTTCATTTTGACTCTTTCCCATTTAAATTATTTCTTAACATGTTCTCTTTCTAATAGCCAAAACAGGCTTCCTCCACACTGACACTGGTTTAGTTTGCATCCAATTTGAACCGGTTCTATTTTCCAGCTTTCACTTTAGGAACACTTCTACAAACATCGAGGCGATGACCAAATGAGCATTTTTGCTCGAAGCTTCTTAAAACTAACCGATTTTTCCCCCAAACAACTTACTTTATCAAAATGACTATTTCAAAACAATTGATTCCCACACCAAAACAATCTAGACGCCACTTCACTCGAGAACCCAGTATTATTATCGATTTCTAGAGAGTATGGCGTCTGTTTGTCTGTATTGACTCTACATCCTACCAGCCTATGTGCCCTCATCTGACCTTGCTTTTTTCAAAACGGCCACTATATCTATCCCATTCGACCTACTCTACTTTCCGCTCATAGTGCTCAGTTCAATCGAATGTTTACGTTCCGAGTGCACATTACCTACTAGGTCAATCTTAGGACATTCTTTCTTCACTCATAAAACCCTCGATATTTCCAATGTCCTTTTCGAACTCCTCAATTCTAAACTCAATGAACAATCGATCTCTCTCCAAAGGCTGCTCTTTTCGAACGACCAATACCCATGTGAGCAAATTAGCGCGTGATATTCCACGTCACACCGCGCGATGCGAGATCATTTTTAAATTCTACTTTGTAGCGAGCGGTCGAACTAAATTCTGACTCCTGAGGTATTATAATTTTTTGATCTAATTCTCGAATAATCGCGCAAGATTTGGAAAAAAAACGCGTAGACTATATAAGAATAGTTATTCACTCAAATTGTTAAGCGGAAGCACTTATTTGTTTGCTGAAGTTTTTAGTAAATATTGTTTTATGGCCGATCAATAGATCATAGAGCAAAACTAGTTGTTTTCAAACGATCTCGGCTATGCGACGCGGTCGCGAAGCGTCATCATCTAAAATCAATGTGTCTGGATGCTACTGCCTCTTCATTCAGTTAGAATAAGTGAATTTAATCATGTGATATATCTTGTTCTTATTCTTATTATTTTCTTTTCTTTTCTTTTTCTAATATTTCATCAGCTAATTTCTTAATTTACAGATGCAGATCTTTGTGAAAACACTCACCGGAAAAACTATCACTTTAGAAGTTGAGGCTTCTGATACCATTGAAAATGTGAAAGCCAAAATCCAGGATAAGGAAGGTATCCCCCCTGATCAACAACGTCTTATTTTCGCTGGTAAGATACTTTTCAAGAGAACTTTAAAGTAGCTCTGCTTATTCAGGCAAGCAGCTTGAGGATGGACGTACTCTTTCCGACTACAATATCCAGAAGGAGTCCACCCTTCACTTGGTTCTCCGTCTTCGTGGAGGTATGCAGATCTTCGTCAAGACCCTCACTGGAAAGACCATCACCCTCGAGGTCGAAGCTTCTGACACCATTGAAAATGTAAAGGCTAAGATCCAAGATAAGGAAGGAATCCCACCTGATCAACAACGTCTTATCTTTGCCGGTTAGTCTTATAGTCTAGATGAACAATGTTTCATCGAACTATTCCAGGAAAGCAGCTGGAAGACGGACGTACTCTGTCTGACTACAACATTCAGAAAGAATCCACCCTTCATTTGGTTCTCCGTCTTCGAGGAGGAATGCAGATCTTTGTTAAGACTCTCACAGGAAAGACCATCACTCTTGAGGTCGAGGCTTCTGATACTATCGAGAATGTCAAAGCTAAAATCCAAGATAAGGAAGGAATCCCACCTGATCAACAACGTCTTATCTTCGCTGGTGAGTTGGAAACAGAAACCAGAAGTAGTTCAATTTTTTTCTTTAGGAAAGCAACTTGAAGATGGTCGTACTCTCTCCGACTACAACATCCAGAAGGAGTCCACTCTTCACTTGGTTCTTCGTCTTCGAGGAGGAATGCAGATCTTTGTTAAGACCCTCACTGGAAAGACCATCACTCTTGAGGTCGAAGCTTCTGACACCATCGAGAATGTAAAGGCCAAAATCCAAGACAAAGAAGGAATCCCACCAGATCAGCAACGTCTCATCTTCGCTGGTAAGTTATTCAGTTCGAACAAACCAAACGATGGTTAATCAACTTGTTATAGGA
>CALQYR020007458.1:15079-47380 GCA_943334845.2 Auanema sp. JU1783 | reverse complement strand
TCCCACCAGATCAGCAACGTCTTATCTTCGCTGGTAAGATATTGTAAATTAAGTAACCTTTTTTAATCAATTGGTTATAGGAAAGCAGCTTGAGGATGGACGTACTCTCTCGGACTACAACATCCAGAAAGAGTCCACCCTTCACTTGGTTCTTCGTCTTCGTGGAGGTATGCAGATCTTCGTCAAGACCCTCACCGGAAAGACTATCACCCTCGAGGTCGAAGCTTCTGACACCATCGAAAACGTGAAGGCCAAGATCCAAGATAAGGAAGGAATCCCACCTGATCAACAACGTCTCATTTTTGCTGGTGAGAAGACTCTTTAGAAGTTCTTTGTATTTAAATCTATAATTATAGGTAAGCAACTTGAGGATGGACGCACTCTCTCCGACTACAACATCCAGAAGGAGTCCACTCTTCACTTAGTTCTCCGTCTTCGAGGAGGAATGCAGATCTTTGTCAAGACTCTCACTGGAAAGACCATCACCCTCGAGGTCGAAGCTTCTGACACCATCGAGAACGTTAAAGCAAAAATCCAGGATAAGGAAGGAATTCCCCCTGATCAACAACGTCTTATCTTCGCTGGTGAGACATTGCATTTTAAGTAATATTTTTCAATCTACTGGTTGTAGGAAAGCAGCTTGAGGATGGACGTACTCTCTCTGATTACAACATCCAGAAGGAGTCTACTCTCCACCTGGTCCTCCGTCTTCGTGGAGGATAAATATTGCGACTGAATGCTAACTTATATAATGTATTAACAAAATCCAATTTTTTTTAAGAATTCGATCGTGCGATCTCCATGTAGTTTTTCTTTTTGGCATAATTCGCATTCCTTCTGTATGATAAATTTTCATGAACGAGATTTTCTTATGATATCGGGAGTGGGAGGGGGATATTTAATGGCTTAACATGATAGGTTTCTGGTTCATTCTCTATCTTCCTTCTTCCAATATGTGGTTGAGACTTTGCCTTTTGATCGGTACTGTTGCTTATCTGACAGGTGAGTCTCCTGTGTTTTAATCCCACTTCTGGCTTTTCAGCCCAGCCATGTGGTGGTTGCCAAGGGACAACTGGAGAAGCATCAGATACGGTAGCGTGCAAATCCATGTAAAGGTATATCTGATTGATTAGGAACAAGGCAGTACTACTCAAGGACCCCCCAATCGATTCAATTTAGCCGGCTGGGAAACAGACGACAATGGAAATGTGTTTGTAGGTGAGTAATTTGGAGAATAATGTGTGAAGACTGAATTCACACGTTATGACGTTAGGGAATAAAATGTTTATGTGTGAACACACCCTGGTTATTCATAATGGTTTTTTATAGGCGATGATAATGCGAAACTGTATTTGATATCAGTTGGTTCCTATTGGCCTTTCCCTAAGGACTATCGCAAAAAAAGAAGTTTGAAGGATATATTGCTGAAAATGAAACAGTAAAAATCTCTATAAATATTTATAACATGTGCTCAACAACAAATATCAACAATTATTACGATATTGAAAAACCTATGCTTTGCTGAACTCAGTCAGCGTTGTTCTACCTAGAAATGAGCCACTCATAGTCTGAGATGAGCAGTTTTCGATCTGAAGACCAACAAGTTAAAGACAGAAAGGTTGATATAGAAATACCTGTACACTAACATAATCTCCTACGTTTATATTATCCGTCCTGTTGAAAATAACTTTTGTTCCTCCATCACATCGTCCTTGCATGAACTTATCAGATCGTTTCGATTCCTAGCACAAAAACAGTACTCGTTGTGAGTCACATATAACTAACCCCTTCGACAAGAACTAATTGATTAGTGCCGACCAGACGAGAATGAAACTTTAACGATGTTTCGCGGAATACAGAAGCCAGTTCTTGATGTCGCCTTTTTTTAACGTCCGGATGAACATCATCAGTTAATCTGTGATGAGCTCTTGTTTTCTGAAACAGTTTGTAGAGATGTTAGAGAACGCATGCCTACCCCTCGTAAGCTATAAGGAAAAACATAGCAGAATGAATACTCGACAGCTTTCATAAGATCAAGTGTTCTTTTATGAGCCTCTTCTGTCTCTCCACAAAACCCAGCGATGAAATCGCTTGTGATGAAAACATCTGAAGCATTAATGCAATTAGGAAATAAGAAATGATATACCCGGTAGTAAACTACGAACATCTTCAACCAGTTTCAAATACGCTTCTCGGGTGTACCCTCTGCCCATTTGTTCCAGAGTTTCATTATCACCACTTTGTGCGGGCATGTGAAGTTGATTACATATATTGGGACGTTCTCTAATTAGTTCAATCACCTGGAAGTACTACCTTGTCCCAGTGACTACTATTAGTGAAAAATACCTCTAATGGGAAATCTTTGGGATGTGGGGACGTGAAGCGAATCCTCATTTCAGGATCGATCTCGGATACTTTTTCTAACAACATAGCAAATGATCTTCCTCCTTGCTTCGGTCTTAAACTATCAGCTAAGAGATTGAGAGATTATTTCAACTGACTTGTAGACTGTGTTGAAACCAGGAACTCGCCCTGACGAGCTGAGCATACTGTGTATTGACTCGGAATTGTCACGATAACTGTTAACATTTTGGCCCAATAAGGTGATCTGTTTGTAACCCTTAAGTATGGTTTGTTATAATCTTTCAGATTTGGGAATGAACCTCATCACTTAGACGTCTAACCTCCTCTAATATAGAGTCGATGGGACGACTTCGCTCTCTTCCACGCGTGAAGGGTACCACGCAAAAGCTGCACATATTATCACAGCCTCTCATTATGGATCTGCAACAGGAAAATAAGGGAACTGTATAGAAATGTAACAAACACGAATGCTGTTCGAGTGTTTTGGTCTACTCTGACAGGTGCTACATCAGCATAAGTCTCTTCGAGGGAGAGCTGGACATTAATGGCATTAGTACCTGACCGGGCTACAGCTAATAAACGAGCCAAATCTTTATACGAGTCAGGACCTATTTGAGCAGATAAATCTCCATGGTAATATAATAACCTCACCAGCAACAACATCAATTAATCCTTTCCTTTTAAATAATGAGTGTTTAACATTTTCCGCCATGCAACCTAGAAGTCTATGCTATTGTGACGTTTGAACACGGAAGCTTTACCCAAGACCCCGACAACCTGAGAGCGAGAAGCATTTCGTTTTATCTTTTTTAATTCTCTCCACACTTTCTCTTCGGCACCTTCCCTTATGGAACAAGTCATCAAGAGAACTACGTCAGCCTCAAAAGGGAATGTCACAGATTATAGATGGTTGAAGCATCTACTGATTGCTCATCATTTGTTTCTTGATAATCATTCTGAAACAACAATGATCTAACGATTTCCATATCGTTCACATTCATTTGACATCCATATGTTACGAACTTAACTGAAAATAATAGTTTCTCTTCTCTTTTCTTAGACAAAAACCTTTTCTGCCTCCTCCGTTATAATCTTCAGGTTTTAAGTAGGTTTCTGTTTCTTCAACTGACGGAGAAACTTTCTTTAATCTTTTTCGCTCCTGATCAGCAATAATAAAGTCTTTAAGACCTGGTCCATCTATGAACCCAGCATTGAGAAATATTTTCTTTGAAACTACCTTTTAAACGAGACTTCCTCGTCTGCGACGAAGTAGCAGTTGAGCTTGAAAGCCTATGGGGAAAATATTTTGTTACGAAAAGCCTGGTACTATTTAAAAGTAAATTACTGCTCTTCATAATAATCTCTAAGGGCTACTAAAATTAATAAAGCCCTCTGCTTCTGGGGTCCTTGCGAATTTGGTCCCGGTCAGATCAGAGTACAGACAGCAGAGGTGATTGATTAGGTCAGTGACGCAGAGGAAACAGCGTGTTCCATACTATAACCCTCTTAGCATTATTTCAACGCTCTTCCGCTGTGCATTTTATTTATTTATTCAATTTCATCATTTCACTGAATTCGATCAGTTATATAATTTTTTCTCTTCAGATAACCGAAATGTCAAGAGATCGAAAAGGGGGACCACGGGATGACCGACGATACGATGAGAGAAAGCGAGGTCCTGATCGCGAAGAAAGGTATGTTCTCTCGATGCTTTAAGCATGCAAGTTTTTCTTTCTCCATTGCTCTTCAACATGCTTTCATACTGAACTTTATATCTAAGTTTGTACGAATTATCACAACTCTGGGTATTTACTAGCAATTCAATTCTTATCATTTTGGACGCTCCTCGTTAATATCATATTCTGCATTCAAATATCTTTGCATGTCTTCTTCACAGATCTGATTTAGCCTTTCAATATTATGTAGCCCAGTTCATTTTTACAGCCGACATCGTCGTGAGCATGGCAGCCCTGGGCAGGGTCGCAATCAAAGGTCCGAAAATGGATCTGATAAAAGAAATTCTCAATCACATTTTCCTAATCGTAACGAGAGAGGTATAACAACCTTCAATGGGGCTCCTTTCTCAGAGGGAGACCTCATGGCCGATATACCCAAAAAGAAATTTACTGGACGTTGTCGCCTTTTCGTTGGTAATTTGCCCAACGAAGTTAGCGAAGATGAGCTTAAGAAACTTTTTTCACCTCATGGAGATATCTCTGAGTGTTACCTTAGCGGGAAAGGATTTGCATTTCTTCGACTGGTGAATATTTATTCTTAGATTGAGGGGTGGATACTTAGGTGGACTGAGTTTACTTTTTATGTGATTTGGACAATTCCTTTTCGGACTCTTATAGCTAACTTTGGACTCGTAACTAACTTAATCCACCCCTCACATTCAATTTTTGGGTTTTACTCTGTTTTATTTCTTATTAGGACACGAGAGCTAACGCTGAAAGTGCCAAAGAAGCCATCGACGGAAAAAATCTACATGGTCGACCTATTCGAGTTCGCTTCGCTGTGCACGGTGCTGCTCTGAGAATAAAGGAATTATCTTCTACCGTTTCTAATGAAATGCTGTACCACGCGTTCGCGCGATTCGGCGACGTCGAAAGAGCCATCCATATAGTAGATGAAAAAGGACGTCCAACCGGTGAAGGCATCGTTGAGTTTGAGAGAAAGGGTCCATGTCAAGAAGCGTTACAATCCATTCGAGAGAAGGTCTTCATATTGACAGCGTAAGTAATTTTTTCTTATGCGATCAAACACTTGCTGAATTTGATCGCTCAATTGTAATTGTTTGTTTGACTGTTGTGAATAATCTAAATCAGGAACTCGAAGCCAATCAGTGCTGAGGTATTGGAACAAAAAGATGAAGACGACGGGTTAGCCGAACGTATGATTCCTCGAACCCCTCAGTTGAACAAGTAAGCTCTTGGACTTATTCGGACTTGTCATTTGTGTTAATTATTTAAATTGGACTGTCTATTTGGACTTATTATTTTATACAATATATATCGTATGGACTTGCTTAGGGAACGTGAACTCGGACCTCGATTTCCTGGTCCTAATTCCTTCGAATACATTTACGGTATGAAATGGAAGGATTTATACGAAATGGAAAAACAGCGTCGAGCTCAGTTCGAAAAAGAGCTCGTCGAAAGTAGACGACGTCTTGAAGCAGACATGGAAGTAGCTTATCAGGACTATCAAGCTCAAATGTTGAGAGAGGGTTAGTTCATGCATTTTGGTTGTAACTCGCAACTATGGTACTCGCTGTCAGAACTTTTTTGCTCTGTTTCTGGACTTCTATCTCTTTCCCTTTACTTTTGCGACTTCTATCGTAAAAACATGACAGCTTAAGTGGTTTTAATCATTACTTGTTTTCCTCCATACGTTTTTCTATGTGTAGCCAAATATTCATCTCATTGACTTATTACAGATCTCCAACGTAGACAGCAGGAGCTTGAGAGACTCGAAGCCCTCAGACGAGAGAGAACTAGACCCCCTGGTGTAGGCCCAGGTTCTGCGAACCCTCCACCAAATTCATCGAATGGAAATTCACACGGAGGACCATCTCATCCTCCTCCACATGGTGGACCAGGTTCAGGTGTACCTATGATGGGACCAGGCCCAGGTCCTGACTTCAGAAAAGAATCAGAAAAATTATATGGTGGTCCACCAGGCCCTGTACCACCAGGCGGCCCTAATAGTAATTTCCCACCACCACGTAAGAATCAGTTGTAGTACAGATATATCTAACTTCTGAACGCAGATTTTGGTCGTGTACCACCTATGGGAGGACATTTCCCTGGAGGACCTCCAATGAACATGAACTTCAACGGCCCACCGCCCAATCATCACGACAGAGGTATAGATATATGATAGTGTCAATTAAGCACATCATATTGTAGGTGAACGGCCGAATCAAACCAACATGTTAGAAGGTGTTCAACGCTTATTGCAAATATTTAAAAATGAGCCAGCTGGATCATCTTCCCCTCGAGGTTGTGGCAGCATCTGTAGCCAATGATGTAATCAATATTTTTAGGGCCACCGCCAATGTTCGGATATGGGGGACCAGATTTCCCTCCTGAAAAACGATCTAGACGTTAATCTACCAGTCTTCCAATTTGCTGATCTTGAATATAATTAATGTATATGCACATTTCAATATCGCTATCATTATAATTTATTACGTTTTAAATTGTATTTCTTCATGCAAGGGTCAATAAAAACTTTCAAGGAAAACGTATAATAAGTACTAAATATTTATGCCCATATCGGGTTCACTTATACAGTTCAAAAGATCATCACATGAGAGCACAGTCAGTAAAAAACATATTATCCAGACTTGAATAATAAGATGGCGACTTGACCGAGGTAAAAGTAGATGAAGTGCTTGGTCTCATGGGTGACGTAGGATCCAAAGTTCCTTCCAACGATGCAATGCCAGGTTGGGTTATACTTCTTGTCGAACTCCTTCTTGATATAAGCAGCAATATCTTTTTCGATGTTATATCTGTAAAGTTTAAAAGTTACTCCGAAAAGTAGCCTTGACCACCAGGTCTATGGATATTACAACTGAGAGATAAAGATCAATTCTAGTCTTGATTTATATAAATATAAACGTTGATAGAATTAATACTCACTCAATTGGTGAAACACTAATGATACTTACTTCTCCAATGCTTGGGTAGCACAGTCGATGGAGTCTTGTTGCATGTCCTCAGACATATCGGCGTTCTTGATAACAGCCTTACGGTCAACCATTTTCTGAAATTGAAAGATTAATTTTAAACGAACGAATCTGCTAATGATTCATCTAAAATTTATGAGGAAACAGCAAATAAAAGACAAATGTGAGTGCAGACCATGCTGCACCTAATAAAACAAACAAAATCCAACAGTAAAAAGAATTGCCAAATCAACCATCTATAACTTATTAAAGAGAAGCATAGATTGCGGAAACAATGCTGACAACGTACACAACTCAATACCGCAAAAATTTACTGATACTCTGACTGATGAAATAATACTAAAAGAGCCAACGTTCTAGAGTGGCCGTAATGGCGCCTACGAGTGCAAGTCCCGCCTATTTAGCCGCGTCGCACAGCCGCGTCCGGAGCATACAGCCGAGTCACACAGCCGCGTCGCACGAGAGGGCGGGCAATTTGAATGTACACATGTTGATGTTGGCGACAGTACGGAAGCACAGGAGTGAAAGATATAGAGACCCTGATTACAAGTGCAAACAATGGTCCATGAGTTCCTTTAACTATCGTTTCTAAGGGTTCAGCTTATCTCAAGAAGAGAGGAATTTGTTTGAACGATGCAAGAAGTGTTCGAGGCAGGCTCCTGTGCCCGGAACAGAAATATCAGGTTATCTTCAACTTTCGACATTGTTTTGAACCTTGTGTATCATATTTTAGTATGAGATAAACATTTCATTCCATAAAATTAATTGTCACATGCCCATATTAAATTAATCAGAACATTCCTCCCCGTCTTTTGCGATCAGCTCCTCTTTGCTTCATGTCATTCTTATGTCTCTCTTTCATCTGTCGGTCACGGCCCCCGGTATAACTTGGATTGGAGTCGTTGCCTGGAAATAGTAGCTTGAGAATGAATTCTTCGAAAGTTCCATTAGATTGATTTATGGTTTCTCAGGTGGTGAATCAACTTTGTTAAATCATGTTCCGACTAGTAACTCTGTGAGTGCTAGGCAAACACTAGCTGTCCTTATCAAATAATTTCTTATGTGAAGAATGAGCCGCATAAATTAAAGAGAGATTTTAACCTTGTGCGCCTTGGATTGATTGTTCTCTGTTCTTTCCTCTATTTCCTCTTGTTGAATTTCCACCTCGCCTTACACTTCCACCTCTACTAGAAATAGCAGGTGGCGGCGCTATAGTATCTTCTTCTCCATCTTCTTCATCGTCCTCATCGTTATCTTTCGGTTTAGGGAGTTCTTCGCTGAAATGTAATACGTTTCGATCATAGTTACTGGCTAAGACATATAAAAGTACTGAAATACCTACTTCAGAGGTTCAACCTGGAATTCGCGTGCCTCATATCCATCGTCATACTCGTCGTTATATGTGTCATCTTGTAATTCCATTTTGTAACTTTCGTAAGTGGGACGAATGGCGATTTTATCTTCTTCTGTCACTTTGTATTTTCCTATGCCATATCTATGCATGGACACAAAACTATTTGTGAATCATTCATGAACATACTTCTTGGATGCAGCCATAGGTACCAGTTTTTCACCGTTAATGCCTACTTGAACTTTTTTGTCTCCGACACTCGGTTGGGAACAGGTAGCAACTCTCAATCGATCTAAGCTTGCTCGGAGCTCTTTTAATGTCTATAATTTGAGATGTAAGCGTACATTAACTTCCTTGACAACCTCGGTTATGTCGGGAGTAGTTTCTTCGTTGGATGCTTCGTCTTTCTTATTAGGTGCTAAGCTGAAGAATCCCTGTAATAGAAGTATAATAATATCTCAAAGTAGAACCCTTCTACTTTGAACATACTGCCAGCTCCGGGCTCTTTGACAACTGTCCTTTTTGGTGTTGGAATGGTTTTCTCCAGAAGGTCTAAATAATGTGTTCGCTCGAATTCACCTTATATTACGAACCAGTGGCAGCAAATGATACCATTGGCAGAGTCTGTTTGATGTCTGGCCTGTTGAGAATAGCATTCTCAACAGTCACTAGATCAAATGGAAGAGCAGTTTCTTTTTGCAATAAACCTTCTAAGGCCTCTGCCGTGGAAAATTTGAAATGACCGAGCACGAGCTGAAAAATCATTTTAACCGTGGTCATTTTTACTTTTCATTCCACTCGAGCGGTTGCTCCTTCTCACATACTAACCATGGTAGGTAGAAATGTGTTGCAAACTATTAATTAATTTAAAGATGCTTGACTTCCCCTTCCCAGAAACTGTTGAAACTAAAGGATATTCATTTGAATACTCTAATGCGTCATCAATCTCAATTCCTTCAACTAATGGTGAGGCAGGGGTTGTCCAACTCGGAACTGAGAAGTGTTTAGGGTCGTTGGAAAATTTGAGGCTGTTGCATCTATTCCAAATTACACTTCATAAGCTTTTACTCCCCAAGACACCCTTAAATCCTCGGAAATCAGTGCTACTACTCAACCTTTGCAAGCAACTGATGCAAGAATTATATACAAATTTTGAATTGTGAAAGGTAAACATACTTGAACGTATTCAACGGACATATGCGGGAAGATCTCTCTGATCTCTTGTATGGCATCTCTGTGAGACTGTTCCAGTCTATCCAAGTTTCCAAGGTTCTAAACTTTCTTTTTAGGATAATTACTTCTTCAACTGACTGTCAATAACTATTACCTTTAATAAACCTTGTTTCCCTAGCTTTTGAACTGTCTCCTCCATTTGAACCATGTAAACGGGGTCTATTAAGCTTTGAACTTCATTTCTCTCTGCATCCGCTAGAAGTTTGTTTACATCAAACTTCCGGAACAGATAAAAAATAAACCTGAAAGGGTATTCTAGTCAAGTATACTACATTTGAATGCAAACCTCTCGTTTACAGCAGTTTCTCTTATTAACTCTAGCCGTTCAGTAGTCTTGATCTTCTCTAAGACTGAATGAAACAGAGAAGCTCCCTCTGTCTCGATTGTAACCAAATAACGGAAAAACCTCCTGGAGCAATCAAAAGTGTTATTGTGATATTTTGACAACTAACTTCAAGGGATAGTTGGGGAAAGTGAAAGACAATTCATGGATATCTTCAATGGTGAGAGAGCACGAGATGATCTCTAACAAGTCTGCTAGTCTGAAATTCACTTTCAATTTTTTTATTGTGTGAAGTACTATACCCTGCTATGAACAGCTTTTGATATGAAAAAGCCATGGAACTTTCTGTGAAAACGAGGAATGTTGAGTGAACCATGCGGATATGATCGACAACAGTATTCAAATAGTCATCAACAAGTTTCGCATATTTGAACTTCTGTTCTTTGGAGCTTTCTTTGAATCTTGTGATCAACACGTCTAAATGTTCTCCTAGGCGTTCGTTCATCTACAACAACGATCAAATATGAAAACAAAAAAATGAACTCACTTGACCGAACCTTTCAACGAACTCCCTACTTCTCTTGTTAAGTGTTTCTGTTATTCGTAAACGATTCTTGAAGATCTACGCAACAACCTTATTAAACAATTGATTTCACTTATATTACCTTGGCAAATAGACTTCTCTTCGCTGGGTACCTAGACCACAAGCTAGTCTCGAAAGATAACGGGAGAATCTCTTGTTTAGTTATTAGATTTTGCCATCTCTGCCTTCCGAGATCAGAATCCTGAAAACGTGCATGAGGTATATTTCGTTAAACCCAAACACGAACCATGACTTCATTGAAAACTGCTATTCTCAGATACACGGATAGAAGGATGCACTTCAAATGACACGCAGTTTCGGAAATATGCTCTTCCCACTCATAGAATACTGAGAATAATTCATTGTCGTACCCTCTGAACATTTAAGCTTTGAATAGACATGGCATTGATAGGGAACGTACGTGGGTAAGCTGTTTAGAGCTGAGGCGAAAGAGTTAAGAAAGCATTCGTCCTGAGTTACTGTATTCCAGAAGTGTTCAGAAAGGGAACATAATAACCTATAACAGAGGGTTGACAAGAGAACATGATACATTCTCACGTTTCAAATCTCCCAATTACTACTTTCGCTTCAGAGTTCCAAATCTCGAGCTCTTCCTTTGTCAAACCAAAAGTGCATCTTCTCAAAATAAAGAAATGTTGGGATGTGTCCTGAAACTTTCATATTAGGATGGTTGTGAGCGTATGAGTCGTACAGTCATTATTCCAAGCCACTATATATCTGATAAAACCTGAAGGAACTTCATTACGGACATGCTTATATGTGGTTGAAGGTATGATTTCAGAATGTTGTCACATCAGAACACGAAAAATCAAAATGATTCAATAAAAGTTTATTTGGGTAAATCAACAAAATAGGGAACAACAACAACAAACATCCTTTGAGGATATAACAATATTTGAAACAACTAAATATGTTTTTTATTACGACCCATTCTCTCAGTCTTCTCTATTGGAGGCCACATTATTGATACATTACCATGTAACGATTCTGGAACCCATTCCAAGTACTCTTGTAATAAGAAGTTTTCATCTTTTTCAAATTCTTCTACCAAGGCTACACGCGAACATATCTAAAACAGTATTATGAGACAGAAACAGAACATTAGGGACTTACATCTTTTTCGATGAGAGCATTTAATAAGTTTTCAGTTCTCTGTTGTAACTTGGCCCATGACTTGACCATAGTTGTTGGGGGAGCTATTAACTTGCCCGCATATTCAGCCAACATAGGAACAACCTTAAGATTTGACAATCACAATGTTGCGTAATATTGCACAATACCTCGCCCTTCAGCAAGAACTGACAGAAATATCTGTAGTACATGATATCACGATTGATCTCACGGTCGAAATTGCCAATCGACCATTCTAATGGACCAAACTTGACACCGACACTGTTAACTATTAAGTCTTTCTTTGCACAATATCTAGAAATATCACTTTTCAATAAATAATTGATTGCATGCTCACTTTGGTTCAACTTCCTTATCTGCTGCGCCGAAGCTACAATGCGACTCCGCTAATGTTGGTAACCATTCGTAATCCACAGTCATTAACCCTTGCATACATTTTTTCTCGCCTACAAGTTTGTTTATGAGCTGAGAATTATCACTTTGATGTACCGAGTTGGACAATGTCTTGATATAACACGTAGTCTGGATCTTCTGTATATAATACACTGCATGGGTCAATGAATACATATTCCTTGAAAAAAATACTATACAAAAAAGGTCCTTGTAATTTGAAATAAACCTGCAATTTCGTAGTCTGGTAAGCACCACGAGGAATCTCCTCATCTGTTACTGAACGATCGACTCTACGTGCAATATTCTCAGCGAGACCAGCAACCATCATTTGCCTTAAGTAAACAAACGTACAAGACTTGCAAGGTTATTCTACCTAAGCATTTGAGCTTGAATTGGAGAAGGAGGTTGTAGTTTGAGCTCCATGACGACGTTTTCAGTATCTTTGAAAGAAGTGTTAACTATATTCGTCAATTGAGTTCTCAGTTGTCGTATTTCAATCATAGCCTTGGGTCTCAATCCAACTTTATGGCATGCTTGAGTATCCATCTACAATAATTTTCTTTAACTGTTCGAAATCTTGCTGAAAGAAACCTCGACATCTTCACTACAGAAAACAGATCTAAGTAAAACCAACAAATCACCCAACCGCCTTGATGGCCCCTAAATTAACGATAGAATATATAGATCACCGAAGAAATCTCACTTGTCCACACCATCCACGACGCATTTTTAAAACTTCAGTCATCAGAGTTTTTGTTTCTTCTTCCGTATCTCCGCGTAATGAGTATACAGGTACGAGTGGTTCTCTCACTGAATGAAATCAGCGAGTGCTTATTACTACGTCCAATAATACCTGATAATGCAGCTATCAAGCATATAGCATATGGCATCAATCCGTGTTGATTAGCCATTGCAATAACTTTAGCGTACGAAGGTGATAAAGGAAACATGGATAAAATACGACCAAGAGAAGTGATTCTTGCTTCAGTCTTGAATTATATGATTGACTAGACAAAAAGTTTGTACTCACTTTTCCATTCTTCGTAGTAGTTGATAATGCATCTAGTTTAATCAAACGTTTTTCCGCCGCGTCGAGAACTTCTCTGTCAGGTGGTGAAGGGAATGGGAAGTTGATCACCTTTAATATTATGATATAACGAGTGAGGCAAATCAATGCAAATATACTCACTTTAACGATGTTCATGGACTTCAAGTGCAGTACTAACTGTTCAGCAGGTTTAAGCAGGATATCAGGTTTGGCGAATTTCGGGAAGTCTTGGAAAACAGCGGAAGAAAAAAGCCTAGAATTCAACAGTAGGAAACCGTCGAAGAATGCAACCATTCTGTGTGGACCTACCGATAAGCGTGTCCAGCACATATACGTCCAGCACGTCCAGCTCGTTGATCTGCAGAAGCTTGACTTATACGAGCAACCACAAATCGTGATACCCCGGTGATAGGATCGTATAACCTGAAGCAATGTGTATCAACAGACATATTAGGAGTCATTACCTTTGTTTTTCAAAACCAGCATCTACAACGTATTTGATTCCAGGAATGGTCAAAGATGTTTCGGCTACATTAGTTGTAATGACACAAAGCCTGAAACAGAGAAAGTGGTTGAGACAAACAACGAAAAATAATCACCTTGTTCCATCAGGAGGAGACTGGAAAACTCTTTGTTGTTTCTCTGAAGACAGCAGAGAGTACAATGGTAAACAGAAAAGAGGCCGTGCATTAGAAGGTGGAGGTCCCATTGAATCGTTCTAAAGTTAATGAATGTTACTTTTCCAAATTATATAACACTAACTAGAGGAGTTTCATCAACGAACTCTTCATCGTAATCATCCCAAGCATCTCCACCAACATCATTCTCTTGTAAGTCTTCTCCATCCAAGTTTTCAGATACCTCGAACCAAGCCATAATGAACAAATTCTAACTGTGATCTCACTTTTTCTTTGGTTTCTTCAAAATCTTCCAGTTTTAATGCCTTGACTTCATCTTTTTTCTTTGACTTCCATGCTCTACTACCTTTAACAAGGAGCTCTCCATCTTTCTCTTCGAGTGAGATCTATTGCAACATTTTGATTCAGGAGATTAAGGATATTTACCGGGTAACGTGCAATGAACTTATTAATCAGATGTTTGACTTCCTTTTGTCCACTAACGAATATGAGTATACCACCGTCAGGTAACGACTCATGAATTTTGCAGGCCTTCAATCACAATTGAAATATTTACATAATGCTTCTGTATAATATACCTTGCGGAAAGATGCATATATGTAATCTTCAGGAGTTTTCTTCTCGAAATGAACAGTAACAGGGAATTGACGGGAATCGACTTTGATCACTTTAGGTTGCACAGTTGGGAACAATCTTGAAAAAAGAAATAACTCTAGTTAGAAAGATTGCTCAACCGTTTTTGAAGGAAGTCCTGTAAACGTAAAGTAGCTGACATAATAACTAAGCGTAAAGGGCTGTTAGTCTTCGCCCGGAGTGGTGCTATCCTAGACAGCATTCCAATGAGTACATCACTGTACATTGACCGTTCGTGAGCTTCATCAATCAGAATTGCAGAGTATCTATTGAAAAGTATTTATTATACGCATTTTCAAGCCACTCACTTGTTCAACATGACATCTTTCTCCATTTCTTTCATCAAAACTCCATCAGTCATATAGAGTATTTTTGTTTCATCATTGCGATTACCTTCATACCGAATCTTGAAAAGTTGAACTGAACGATACATAGAAAAGTTGAAACATACCTGATAACTAACAAGGTTGGGTTGACCCAATTCAATTCCGACACGCTGAGCCATGGATATGGCAGCCACACGACGAGGCTCTGTTATACCAATAATTTGACCATCGCTGGCATATCCGGCTTCATACAAGAACTGAGGAATTTGTGTAGTTTTTCCTGATCCTGTTTCACCACAAACGACAGTAACCTGAACAAAGTAGTGAGTGGTTTGTTGCAAAAAGGTAAGCTACTATGTTGTCGTTTATAGCTTCCACGATCGGAACTTCTTCTCCATATATTGGTAACTGTTGTCTCGATTCATTAATTTCAGGAGATCGTTCTACTACGACACGAGTTCTTTGGAATATTTTGTTTTCAGGTGACAAGTTATCCTGAATTGAAATATTTAGGGATACATAAGTTAGTAAAACTCACTTTGGCAAGTTCAGCATCCTCTTCATCTTCATCAACTTTTTTCCCCACCGTTATCTGTAAAGTTCACAGTATTTGATGAGTAGTTTTCAACCTTACCTTTTCTTTCGGTTGTCGATTTCGGACTTTATTCTCAATTTCCTTGGAAACGGTTTCAATGCTTGCTTCTATGGTCTTACTCGCTTGTCTGATCTGTTTTTTTAAAAATATATACTAATGTCCACCTAATTGAACTAACTTCTTCAGATGTAAGCGCTGAACTTGTTCCTGCTTGTTTATGACGGGTTTCAAGAATAGTTTCTGATTCTTCGCACTCGGAGTCATCTTGTTTAGAATCTTCATTCTCTTCTTTCTCCTCTTCATCATCTTCAGCTTCATCCGTACTGGCCTCGTCATCCGTAGGGAAATAATTTTCCTATTAATATCCTTTACAGTACCGAAGAAAAAACTGTGATACCTGAACGCGATCTTTTGCGTGTAGTGTTTCGGCCAATTTAGCTTTGCTTGAATAAGCCTTCAGTTTTGCAGAAAATTCAGGAGCTACTTCTCTATCTAGTCTATAATGTTAATGGTAATGTAAAACATTCAGTTTCATTATACCTATTCTTATCTTGCATGAATGTTGTCGAACTTAATTGTCTGACGGTCTTAGGATCTAATTGATACTCTGCTAACGAAGCAAACAACTCTTCTTGCTATAATAGGAAGTTGAATCAAGCATATGGAAAACAAGCGACTTACAGTTGTTTTGTTTTGTTTTCTCTGTTGCACTGCTGCAAGTTGCCTCTTCATTTTTTTGGTCACCTGAAAAGTATGCTTCAACTTCGGCACACAGTAGCATCACTCACTCTCTCTTTCTGCTTTAACTTTGCATAATTTGTGTTCTTTTTTCCTCCTGTGGGATCCTTTTGCTTGTATATGTCTACTTCTTTAACTTTCTTCTTCCCTTAAACGAAGGATAAGTATATGTGAAGCAGAAGCTACAACCTGGCTCGAGAATATCATAAGCTTCAGAGATATCATCGATCACGGGAACTGTGGACTTCCTTTTAGCCGTAGCCATCCTGTCTACAATTGTAAATATAGGTGAAGGGTAACTGAATGGTGATAAATGAGAACAAGCTAATATGCAATTACTATGAAACTTTGTTGGTGAAGTTGAATGAGAGCTCGTTGAATGATTTTCGGTACGCAAGTTACCGCCGCAACTGAAATATAGGAAATCTTGCATAACTAACAGTTGTATTTAAGCATAATGCATTCATTTCAAATAGTCTGTGCTGTGTTGGTTATTTGCAGCATCTCTATGAAGTGCGTAAATACGAAATGACGCTGTTTTCTAAATGACGTATTTTCCGTGTGTTTTGATTATGCTAATTTGGCTGGCGTTCGAATGTGTTAATTGGAAGTTAGACGACGAGAGGCTATTCGTGTATTCATTTCTACTGTATTGCTCTGATATTTTATTTTTGTTTGTTTGAAACTTTCATGGAGATTAGGCAATAGATTCACCTCACCATTAGGCAGTTGAATATTTGCGTATTTCCATGATGAATTTTCAATTTCTATATTGCCGTCTCAGTACGATTGAATTTCAGAAGTTAGGAAATGCTCAGATGGATCATCAAGGATTCATAAATCACAACTTAAAAGTTGTTTTTCTTCTGTTCAGGTTAGTATTATAAGTATGTAGAATCGAATGCATAGAATCCTCGCGGAATTAGATCAAGCTTTCGCCTCTTGTGAAGCTATTCAATCCTCCACTTGATTTTAAAAAGTATGTTATTTCCTTACACCAAGTTTCCTTTACGATTCAGGAGGAGTTAGGTTTTTGAGAGTAAGTTCTCATAGTTGTTTCTATTCCGAATTTGGGTAGCTATGAAAACCAACATCGGTTGACCAATCTATTTCCAAAAAAACTTTTAAGAGAGTGAGTGAGAAAGGCAAATCAGTAATTCTATAGGTCGGTTCTTCTTCTTCACATTATCTCATTTTACATTTCGTTAGCTTGCTGAAGGCAATCGAAAGACGAAGGCATCTATTTCCAAATTTTTTTTGGGAGGAGACATAACTGAAGTTTGACGAAAGACACCATGTTGAGAATGATTAAATGAAGCAGAATAAACGTTCCACAATACGATTTCACTGTTGTCCCTTCTCTTAGCCAATAACAGCATGGATAGAAAACGAGCCCTAGCCATAACTCGGAATTCTAATTATTCATTTTGCGTGAAAAATTCGGCGTTCGAGCAGAAGATGAGCAGCTGGTGCGACCGTTTGTTGTTGTTATTACTTCATATCTCGAATTCCGTTCTTGAAGAATGTAATTCTTCGATGAATTCGCTATCCTCCCATTATCATTTGGCTTAAATCTTGCTCGAGCAGCTCTAGTTCTTAGCTCCATTAGAGATTTGTCAATCGTTTTAGCAAATTGTTTTGACAACAACGCTTTCCAATTGAAAGTTTGATGACCTTTGTATTCCCTTACAGGCAAATGACTGGTCTTTGCTCTCCATATTTGATAGATGAAGTTCATTGCAACTTTTTTCGGGCTATCCAATTATGTCTTCTGCCAACTTATCAGCCGTTTTGATCTCGTCTTTCAGCTTGTTCAATTGCAAGTGGAGTGCATGTTCGATAATCTGCTCAAAGATTTTGTCTGTCACAGACGAGCCCCGTAAAGTTCTTTTGAGTTTTATCTGAGGTTCCCAGAAGTTACCCCCGCCTTCTTTTCAATTCCAACAATTTTTTCCTTTTTGAAGAAATGTCATTTTCGTGACGCATAAATGCAGTTACCCCTCGTCTTCATAGCTATTGCATTTGTAGTTTGAGAGACGTTTTCGAAAGTTGGTGATAGCACTCCTTATTTAAATTTTGTGAGAAAAACAGCAATGTTTGATGTTTTTTACACATCTAATGAATATGACTATGTGCTGTGTCCATTAATCCTGTAGCCGCTTGTTGCGTTCCCAGAGGTAATCCCCTCCTCTCTATCCCCAGGAAATGTAACAAAGTTTTTGAATCAAAGCTCTCGTGCCACCGTATGGAAGTTATAGTTATACAAAACACTTTCGTTTGTTTGTTCCTCCCAAACCTGATAAATACGATGGGTAAATCGTAGCTTCGGAACGTTTAAATCTGCAAAACAGACAGATTTTATTTATCTTTATATGTAAATGCTCATCTTATTACTATTTTTGTTTCAGTTCATCGTTAGTATTCACTCGTCTGAAGTTTATTTTTCATTTTTTTTCATCAACATTTCCTCCGTTCTCTCTCTACATAGCTTCTCATCCATGCGCCTACGCCGTTTTCCCCAAAGTTGACATCTTCTAAGACACAGCTTGAAGCTGTGACATTTTTGGATTTTTCTTGGAGAATAAACACAGCCTAGTTTTCTCATTTTGAGTGGCTTCAAACTTGAAAAACGAATCTTCGGTAGTGATCTTATATGGCTATTCATCTATGCTTGCAAGCTTGCTTCCTTATCCAGTGACGTTTCCGTTTATAAAACTTAAGTTGCAACTCGCTGTTTAAAACCGTCGCTTATAATTCCACGAAAAATTCCCGAATTCATAATGCCCTTAGGATGTGTGGGCCCAGAATCGGTTAGGATTCTCTCGAACAGAGCCCAGAAGAGCTTCCACTTTATAAACTTGCAGATTTAGACAAACAGCTGTAGGCGCATCATATCAAGTACGAAAGAGAAAATGAAAACGTCTCACGAAATCATTACTACAAGCCGGAGAAATAGTCCGAAAGCACGGAGATGAAAAGAATCGTCAAGAGATTTCCAGTTTTGCTATATTCTGTAATTGTCTGATAGAAGTGTGAATCAGTTCGGAAACGTTCTTTATCCTCGTTTCCACATCTGCATCGAAGCTTACATCGAGGGGAGAAGTGTTCACAACTGCAGTTAAACGAAATTACTTCATATCACCTTTCGGCAAACATAGACGGGAATGTGTGAAATAGAAGTGAAGCGAGCAATATGAGCTTCTGAAGTTTGCATGGAAAGAATCATTACTTAATTAATTAGTTTTCGTGCGAATTTGTAGAAACTTCCATCATACTCTCATCATGAATTATTATTACACTTGCGCTTCGTAAGCTGTTTACCATCCGGTACCGTAATATTCTAATTTGGTCCCGACGTGAGCACTTTCGTAATTATTTGAATTGATTTTCACTTTGACGCGTGCATTGGTGGCGTACGGTTGCTTTCACGCTCTATCATTTAATCTTTTCTCTCATTTTCTTTGTTGTTCGTTCGTTGTTTCTTTTTTTTTATTATATATATCCAACTGATCTGCGTTGCTGCTCTGGTTCACCGAACCCTTCTGCCACAGGCAATCCCAAGCTGTTTTTGCGTTTTCGAATCCTCTAGTATAGAAAACATCAACAACAGCAATACTATTACTATATTTGGCTGTGCATCACTAATAAGTCGAGTGTTTGATTGAGGAAAGTTGTTCAGGTTGATTAAGTTGTCGAGATTTCCACTCAACACCAACCAGCGATTAACCCCGACAATTGCATTTTTTGGTTGCGGCTTTCCATGATGTGTTATCAATTCATTTATATCTTTTCCTTATTGATCTATATTTTCCTTTGCCCTCTCTCCATTCAGCATTCAGAGTTTGAGAGTTATAGTTATATGAGTTTTCGGCTTATTTTTAATTTAAACTCAGTTCGCGTGAATTATAAGTTTTCCGATTTAAAGGGGTTTTATTTCTAGGACTAAGTGAGCATAGTTATGAGTGAGAGCATCCATAAAACTTTAATAATAGAATAAGGACATCTCTGTCTCTGGTTGAATCTTCGAAAGAGGAAGAGAATGTAGAGAGAGCACACACAGATTTGCTATATTCTTAAATCAACTATACCCACGGAACCGCTTTAATCTGCCTTCATAGCCTAGTTCCTAACATCTGAGCGAACTGAGCGAACGAAGAGTTTCTGACTACTTTTGAAATTCGACGAAGCCTTCATTTCAAATTTTCATATCTTCTTAGATTTTGGTTCGGAACTTCCCATCAGATATAGAGAGAAATGAACTTTCTATCCCAGAGATGCATTTCTCGAAAGTTCGCACTACTACTTTGCTGCGATTATTTGACAACCTCTTTCTAATCCTGAGTGATCGATTGCACTGAGTTAGGTGTATCACTTCTTTGACCAGATTCCGCTTTTAGTTTCAAAAATTTTTGTAAATATTCCAAACTAAGTTATGTGAGAGTAAGTGTGCTGAATACGTCAGTCTGTCAGAAAGCTCAATGACTTCGCCGTGGGACTTCATCGCAGCTTATATCACCTCCTTATTTTCTATTATATAGTTCCTTCTTCCTGCTTCTTTTTTGCCTCGTTTTTCACACTTCGTGAGCCTTGAGACTCGTCAGTCATTTTACGTGATTCGTCCTAATAGTTCTCAATTTCACTTTTGTTGTTTATGGAAGGATTTTGTGTTTTAAATTTTTCGCATTCTGTATTGTTTTCGAAAATTGCCCTATCAACACGACATGCTATCTAAATAGTTTTCTATAAAATCAACACAAGTCCTGGAAGACTCTGTTGGTTTTTTTCTTTCCTCACACTTTTTGATATTGTTCACTTGTGTTCAATGATCTCAGCCATCTAGTTATGCAAGAAAATTCTCGCCTGCTCAAGTTTTCATGACATCATCAAACCTAAGTTCTCGTGCCGCCGCTTCTACTTAGTATTCTTTGCGGAACTTTACCTCCGAAGTTTTTATAAATGAGATGAGTTTTGTTTGTTGTCACTTATTTAGAAAAAGTGGAATCAGGTGATGAGCTTTATTCATAAATTTCTTCTTCACTTGTCACCTTCCATCCATCATCATTTTCCAACCTGACGCCAGTTCGCTACAAAGACGTTAGCTCCTTGCATTATCTTATTATTTTTCTCTCGAATCTTTTATATTATGCCAGTTTTTTTCCTCCCAAAGAAAAAAGTGACGGAAAACAAGAGCATTTGCATTCGTGTGCACTTTGGCTGGCTTCCTTGTCCGAGCAATCGCGCAGCTGCTTTTCCAACTCCTAATTCTTCATAATTCGGGGTTATTGTGTTTTACTATTTTTCAATTTCTTTCACCACTGCTCGGAAATAATTTTTGAAGAAGAATTTTCAAGCGTTGCGAGATGTTATCCTTGTCATTCATAGATGCGATATCGGATAACTTATTCAGAATATACTCTCGTTTTGTGGTTTGCTATGAGGCTATCACTTATTCTCTGGTTTGAAATATTTTATAAACTGATTGGAGAAATGTGACTGGAGATAGATAATCGGGCAACAGAAGGAGACATCTGCTCGGCTTCTCCTCATCAATCCACCTTACGCTTTTCTTTCCTTGACCCTCCTGATATCAGGAATATGTTCTTTTAGAAATCTTTTCATTTTGTAGGATTTTATTTTCATGTATCTTTTTCTATTTTTCTGCGCCTGCTCAGAAACTTATTTTTGAAGATACTTGGCTCTCTTCATTGTATCTTTATTATTGTTTCCAAGTCGGCATCTTTAAGCCTTTATCTTCAGTGGAGGGTTTCAATGTTTTTTCTGAATTGACGATTTTAAAACTGAATATATAGTTATTTAACTGATGATCGTTTAGAAAGAAAAACGCGGAGCTAGTCTTCATCTGGGTGTTCTTAGATGAATGGCTTTCGGAGTTTCATATTCAGTTTACGAATGCAATAGCTTTCATACAAAGGTTGTATTCGTTTCCTTGTTTTGGCTCTTTATTTAACTCTGCTTGTAGTTTTCTTTTTAGTCTTGTTAGTTCTGTTGACAGGATTGATGAATCTTATTTCTCATGGCGTATAAGAAAAGTTCTAGGAAGGAGGGAATGCCTCGCGAATTTAAGAATATTCTCAACTCTTTCTTGTGCGCTTTTCGTTCTTTATCCCAGCTCCCCGAAGGCCATACATTGTCTGAAATCACTCTTCTCGTTTCATCTGGCACACAGACGCCTTTGAATATTGGTAATGGTGAACAGAATGTTAAGGAATTTGAGCTTGAAGGCCTAGAATATTTCAGACGAAATTATAGTAAACAAACTCTAATCAAGTCTGTATCTCTTAGGATTACAAGTACATTTCCTTTTTTTCTTTACAACGCGCATTTTGAAGGATAAGGTTTACTTGTCAGTTTTAATCTTTTCATTTCTGTTTCAATCATAGTCGTCTGCTGTTGTCAAGAGATACGTCAGATACAGATCCCAACAGGTCAGATTGAATTTCAGTAAGAAGATGAACATTTCTTTCTGTCTTTCCTCTAACGCAATAGAGTTTGAATTTCATTCGAAGTCAAGTTTGCTCTGAAAGTCTTTCTGTCAGAGGTAACTAGGGATTTCTCTAGAATTGTAACGCTACTGAAATCACACTTCATAAGGATGTGAAGACACACTCTTAGAATTCGCAGTTTTCTTCCGAAATCTTGTTTTGTCAATTTTATTTTAGAAATTCTATGAAGTTCATATTCTAGTCAACTGAAAGACATATGCCCAGAGTAGACAACAAGAGTAGTCATGCTTGGTTGTGATCTCTTTGTCAACGATTTTTCGACTTAAGACTAGTATACCTGTTACTTGAAAATGAGGTTTTTTCGAAAGAAAATTAAAAAAAACCTCGTTAATCTACTGCTTGTCTTTTGACTAATCTCCGGGAGAAATTGACAGCTGATACTTCGGTGGATTCCTCGCAGTGTTTTTTCTTTCGAAAATCCTTATTAGATAAGATGGCTTCTTTCTTCTACTAGAAGGTTTTCATCGTGATATCTATGTCGGTTGTTATGAAAAAATCGCATAACTTTGCCTTTTTTCCTGCTTAGATGTTAATTGTCGTGTATACTTAGTTTGCTATGAAATGTCTGAGTCCATGTGAGATGGATAGTATGTCTAGGCTTAAGTCTTCCTTCTTTGTCAGTTATTCAGTTACTTTGTAGCTCATTTTATTCTCATTTGTCTTTATTTTTTTCGGTGGTCTTCCGCTTTCTCTTTATTCTATAACTCAGTTCAGTTTTCTGCATTTATTAATTCAGACAAATAAAGCAATTGAGAATAATTGAAATTATTTATGTCTGGAGGAGAAAACGTCTACCCGCACATCTTTCAGAACTTATAGAGGCTGAAGTTTATGTTCTTTCTCTATTATACTCGGTGAATCATCCATGCAGGACTTGCAATTTGCATACGCTCAGAACGGTTGAAAAACTCGGAGACTTCGTTTGCTTCTTACCGAGTCCTATCCTCTATTCCCCCCAATTCGATTATAATCTAACTTATGAGTTGACCACGAGTTTCAAGAACACTATAAGTTCATATGAACTTGTTTTGTTATGACTTTCCTTGAAGTACTAGGAAGAAGTGTTCTGAGCTCTGATTTTTTTTTTGAAAATTTGATAGCGGATTCAATAGGATAGAATGTAATATCAAAGGCTCTGTTCTTCGCCTCAATTTTCTTTTCTTTATGCTGCTCGCCACATCTCTAGCTTTCTCTTTCGATCTGCTTTATATTTTTTCGAGAACATAATTCACTTGAAAAGTGGAAGCATGAGACTTCTTTCATGCAGCTCCTACTCATTTATCTTCTCAATGCGTCTAGTGATCATATCAAGCTTTAATGATTTTCGAAGTGGCTGTTTCTATCACACTTTTTTTTATGGCCATCTCTTGAAAAACTTCTGAAATGTCCTCATATTGCCACTTCCCTGGAAATGTGTAACATTCCCTACGAGTCTGCCTTCATTGTCATTTGGCATATCTTCAGCATGTACTCGTCATCTGTTCCTCAATGCTTATTGCTAATGATATCATTTCTGTAGATAAAAGAGACATAGAGATTTATAGCCGAGATGAATAGATAAGGTTAGAAGTGTTTTCCTGGTTTCATTGAAGTGTGGTCCAGGTCGGAATTTTCTTGACTGATTCAATGCTTCTCACAAACTGCAGTGTATACTTTGTCCAAGTAATCTGTGTGTATGTGTTACGGGAAACAATTACCGTGCAAAAAACGTTTGATCAATACGGGTCTGAGGTCTGATGCACTTCCTGACTCTTCCGCTTTTGTTTCTTCCTAGCCCATTTACTTAGAATAGTCCAAGAAGACTAATTCAGATTCCTATTGCAGACAGAAGTCATTATTCACGAGTCTGCCTCGAACAATTATTGAAAAATTATCAAAATGAAAGACAATGGTTACGTTTTCGATTTTTTTTGAGATTCATCTAGAGAGCCATTCGTTGCACTGGAGTAATATCCATGATGAATCATCTTCGCATTACTTCAGAGCATTTCTGCATTCCTCCCTCACAACTGAATATTTCACAAATCCAGTTGGGGTTTCTTGAAATATGGAGGTTGGAGGGCTCTTGTGAACTCATTATGACTTCTAATTGCTGGCCGATTCGAAACTCCGTTTAATTTCTCACTCCATTTTTGTTTATTTCCGTAGTTATTTTTACATTTCTTTTGAATGGCTCGCAGAGTTGTGAATTTGCTTCTTTCCAAATGTTGTCAAGCTAAAAATAAGGCTTTTTCATCTTTGATGCGGTCTGTGTTCGCCGAGATTCAGTCGTTTTTTGATTTCATCTGAGTTATCCGCCATGATTTTCGTTCCGTATTCTTTGTGCCTCATAAACCTTAATTCTGTTCAGATGTGGATGTTTTAAGTGGGCGATGAACCTTGTGCAGTCTGTAGGATGATGAATTATGAGGCTCTTTGTTTAATCAGGTTTGACGATAAAAACTCTTCTTAAAATAATCTGAGCTTTGTAGTCTACTTGTGTCAGGAATCTCCTCTCATTCTTCTGAAGGCTTCTCTGTATCTGCTACATCTGCTGAATCTTTGGCAAGTCAGGAGGATGACTTAACCCAATCCGTATTGACAAACACTGTCTCCTCTCGATCTACCAAAGACAAACGCTGTTCAAGGAATAGCATCAATTTAGGAAAGCTCATTGATACTCTTCTCACGGACTACGATGTTCACCTATTACCAGAAGCTGAGGGTGTCAATGTTACGATAGAATTGCATGTTCAGGTGAGTCTAGCTTATCTTGCATTCTCCTCACTTCATCTCTTATTCAGGGGGTGTCAGGAATTTCTGAAATCACTGGGGATTTCTCCTTAGATGTCATGTACAGTGAAATATGGCAAGATCCTAGGCTTTCATTCAAGCATCTGAATGTTTGTGCAACAAACATAACTTTGAAGGTAAACAGCTGTTTATCTTCTTTTCATTCATAATTCTCTGCAGTCTGATTTTCGCAAAAAAATATGGACTCCTGACACTTGTATCATTAATTCCAAATCGTCTTCGATCCATAGCTCTCCTTCTGAAAACACTTTTGTCATTCTCTATGAGAACGGCCTTGTATGGAGCAACTTCCGGTAAATCGTTTTTTAAAAGCATTGATGATCAACAAGTTTTTCAGGCTGAACGTCAAAACTCCATGTTCAGTAAACTTGAAGGTGGTGTTTGGTTAGAGAATTCTTGTTTATCTGCAATTCAGATGTTCCCCTTTGATTCGCTTTCCTGTGAGATCGTCCTGGAGAGTTATTCCTTCAACACCGATGAAGTTCGATTGTTATGGCACGATGTGCCTATAACGATGATGGAAAAAGTTTGTCTCTTAAGATCACTCTGAATAAGGTGTTGCATTAGGTGGAGTTGCCTGATTTTGATCTGATTGGATGGTCAACCGATCATCAACGTCTAGAATATCCTAACGGAATCTGGGACAGAGCAAAAGTCAAATTCACTTTTGCCCGTCGTTACGGCTTCTACCTTTTCCAATCGTATTTCCCCACTTCCCTAACTGTTATCAGTTCCTGGGTTGGATTCTTCTTCGATGTTCGCTCGGTATCGGCTAGGTAAGCTGATGAGAGTGTTAGGTGCTGAAGTCATGTGCTTCAGAATTACTTTGGGTGTATCATCATTGCTCGCCTTAACATTCCAATTCGGTAATGTTCTTCGTCATTTGCCTCGTGTGAGTTATATAAAGGTGAGAATTTCGAATATTTTCCGAAAACCTGACAGCACATCTTTCAAGTGTTTGGATGTTTGGATGATATTTTCTGTGATTTTCATTTTTTGTACATTAGTTGAGCTGGCAATTGTTTGTCAATTGAATAGGTGAGGCATTGAGTAATTGTGAAGTTTCTGACTTCTGTTTTGCAGATGGGAAAGAGAACGTCAAATTGGCTCGAAAGTCTTAGGGCACTGGCTGAATCAGATCAGGTTCGTGTTTTTATAATTTCAACAACTGTTGTCTTTGTTATTTTAACTGAGATTTTAATTAATTATCAACAGTCGATCCGATTAATCAGAGCAAACGTTTTGTTCAGGAAAACGAGGAAGAATGAAGCGAAGTCGAACGGTCAGACAGACGGTGCTCAACCAACTAAGAAAGGTTTTAACTGGGGAAGTCTCGGAGCTTCGGCAGGTGCAGGAAATGGCGGAGTTGTCGCTTCCGATTCCACCACAAGCACGATTGTTCATCGTGAGAAATCGAATGAAGTATTGGTCTATTAGGGAGATTTATGTAAAACTCAATTGTTTCCAGGTTGACGGAAGTCCCTTCATCATGCATTCCTCAGCAGATCATGATTATTCATATGAAACTGTGAAAAAGAAGAGTCGATGGAGAAATTGTATCCAGCGACTCGTGTATGCTCTCTGTCCTCCCGACAGAGATTGGACAGTTACTTCTGTACAGGTATGTCATACAGATTCTAACATGATCATCTGAATTGTCTTTCAGGTAGACCGGTGCTCAATGATTATGTTCCCCCTCTCATTTCTAGTCTTTAACGTAGTGTAAGTGATCATGTGTTTTCTAATCAGAATCGAATCATTACAGATATTGGTCCATTTATTTCATGAAAATGGATCGGCCAATGTGATTGGATCCCCTTTTTAAGCTTTGTATTGTAAATATTTAAAGTCCCATTTATATATTTAACTAACTGGGGGAAGAGACAGGTAAGAAGAACCCAGTGAGCCTTCTAAAGATTTTCATGAGATTTTACAAACAGCTACGAAGATAAATATCTTTATAGAACTGCAAAAAAAGAAGAGCAGTAAAAATAAAATGTTTTTCTCATACATTCAATGACACACAGGGATTAGAAGGAATTCTATATACTTACAGATAGTATTGAAAGTTGGTCAAAATAAGAATCGTTTATGAGGTTTTAGGCAAGATACTGATATTCATCGTTTTGATCCGTACGTTGCAAGTAGAGTTTATCAATCAAGTCTTCTATACATTTCTTGACCAAGCTTACGTCAGGTTTGAATCTTCCCTTAATCTGATCCATCACCTCAAAAACACATTTATTAGGAAGAACATCGGGCTAGAGACAAACCTCTGATATGAGTACATTGTGCTTAAGCACTTTCCGGGTTTTCATAATACGTACAACGGCACACTCAACGTAGTATTTTCTGTCTTGAGCAACCTGCAAAGAGACATCCAAAATCCGATTATATCAAACGAAGAGTACCGTGTTCTGGGTTGTGTCAACTTCTTTCTCAATTTGTTTTGAACTCTGTACAGATGGCAACTTGAAACGACTTCTCTTTGCATTCATCTTGAAGTTCAATGATAGAACAGAGCTGTTGAAGTCTTCCTGCAATCGACGGAACTTCACAGAGAACCAAAACGAAAACAAACTTTTTCAGTGAGCAAAAGCATTTGACTGTCCGTCAGAGTGCGGATAATCTTTTGAAGAAGTTCGCCGGTCAGTCCAATTTCAGCACCAAGAGACTCTACAGTCATACTCTCTTGGTAGTTAAACACGAGTAGAGCGGCCATTTGGAAAGCTCCCATTTGAATTAGATAAACTTTCTGCAGATACGACGTCTTCAACTCTCCTGAACGATCAGATAAACTAGGAAATTGCATCGGGAATGTTTACCGTGGGAGCTATGGTATAACCAACTTAGTTTTCTACCACTATGTTTCTTGCCATAGAACTCTTCGAAGTATTCCACTTGGTTCTTTAGAGTTGGGGGAATGATGAAAGAGATTGATTCAACGTTGGTTGCAGGTGATCCTGTTCCTCCTTTAGTAGAACGGATGAGAAGAATTAGGGATTAACGAAGACTTACCAGCATTAGGAGCTGAGAGTGGCCAAGAACCGGCGGTAAGAACCATGGGTTGCATGTCCACATGATGAGATCTTTCTTTCTCATTCAGATACTAAATTTCAAACAATCTTTTTGGAAAGGGAAGAATTCGAATTACCTGCTTGAACTCAGCTGTGAGTTCAGGGCAGAGATTAACATCGGTAAACATGCGTGACAACTTAGAAGTGAACTCATACCCACAGGCTTGCTAAGAATATCGGAATTGAAAAGAAAATGAGATTCATGCATACTTTTAGTTTGTTAATCATTAGTTCTTCAGCTTCCATTGAAACAGAAAGGTTATGAATCAAACGGACGGAGAGCATCTTGGAGTAATACTGAAAATAGGGATGAAGAAGGGCTGAGCTTACAAAAAAAACCTTTTGGAAAATATCTTTGTCTTCAATGTACCGGAAGATGATGATCGTTCGAGAGAGCTTCTCGTCCAATTCATTTTCAGAAATATTCTTGTTATTCTTGCGTAGTAGACTGTCAGAGTAACGGGCAAGTCTTTCACTCGATTTACTAGGTACAGTAGGATTCCTCATGTTAACAACGGTTTGAAGAGCCTTATCAAGGGCTTGAGCGAAATCTCCATCATCCATGAAGACGGTACTCTTCATCTCACTGAACTTGTCGTAAACCTGAACATCGTTTATAGTTCAAACATGGTAAGCCCACAACAATTACCATAAGAATGTTTTCGACAAACTGCTGTGGTGCAGTTATTGGATCCATGTTTTGCATGGCCAAAGCCTTCAAATTAAACAGAATAAGTTTATTTTCAGGGAAAAAAACCTCGTGTCCTTTCTGTCGTACGTAATCCTCAAACTCTTTGATCATCACTGTTAACCCTGAGGGAATCGGCTTCAATAATCTGTACATGTTCTGAAGATCCTTTCTCTCCTCGTTGCGGATGAGATCACTGCACACACCATTCAACTTCTCTTTGTGGATGCTGATCATAACATTCTGACAAACTTTTATAACCTAAAGAGTAAGCTGATCCATGCTCAAATTTCGATTTAACAAACCTTTTCTACGGTTGAAGGACAAACGTACTGAGCAGCTCTTCGTCGTTCAGCTTCTATAGCATTAATCACCTCGAATAGGAACTAAGTATGGAGGGTTCAAAAAGTAAGAGACTTACAGCTTCCATATATTGACTACAAGACATATCAGCTAGAAGCTTTTGAGCATAAAGTGTATAATATTCTTCCGTGGAGTTCAAGAAACTGAGAAGCGAATGGTGAGGATAGCAATGTGAACCGAAGGACTCACGGTATTTCAAATTCATTTTCATAAAACTCATGATAAACAGTAGAGTTCTTATTCATGGCATGAAGTGAATCTTTCTCAAAATTATATTGTTCGACCTTCAGAGAATATTTGATAAAGAGGAGAACATGAAAGATGTTACCTGTACAAAAGACATGATGACTCCTCGGATCACAGATTTATTTGAAGGAGGATTACCGGCACGATCTTCGGCAATTGCTGTTAGGAGGAGGTTGATGAGTTTCTTCAGAATTTCTTGAATCAGTTTAGTCTTCCAAACCTCCAACGACAACTGGAACACGAATGGGGGAATACAATCAACTCATGAGACAACTAACACATCCAACTTCTTTCAAGTTAGGTTTTGCTAGATATCCAGCATACTGATTTACAATTTCAGGGTCCAAATCTTTCTTTTTGTTTACAAAATGGATGTTTAAATATCTGAATTATTCAAATTTTCAGTGGATGTAGAGTGATTTGATTACCTAAAAAGGTTATGAAGGACCATAGTCCCTTGGAAGAAAGTGTTCCACATCTTATCGTACACGCTTAACAAATCCACATAATGAACTTTGGATATTGCCTGCAAGATAGAGAAGTGTATCCAGTTGATAAGCAAGAATCAAACCTGATACTGTTGGGATACATGCTCCTCTAAGCACTCAGAAAGAGCTCTGTACAGTTTATCGCTCAGAGGATCCGGGATGGCAACGCAAATGTTGTACACATCACTAATTATTTTAATAATATTTATAGAAAAGAATTGACTCTACCTGAATTTATAATCCCAGGTCAAACGAGGGATTGGATTCAGATTTATAATGTCCACAACAGAAGATCGTAACTCACTCCATACTTTGTCAAAATCAACTTGATTAGGCCGCAAGGCGGACATTTAATTCTGATATCTGTAATGAAGTCTTAGGATAGGTTAAAGGTGAAGCTGAACGATTAACTCGGTCAATAACGAAATGATGACAAAATGGATAAGAGGTAAACAGGGGATAAACTTCTCGGTTTTTAGAAAGTTTTAAGCTTAAGTTACAAGGTGCTCCATTGCTAAATCTTTTGTTACGTGACTTTCTCAAAAGATTTAGCAACAGAGCGCGCTTCATTTCAGACCTTTAAAAAAGTTGTTCATGCCTCACCAGCCTTCACGTTAGTTCTATCTCGCATATTTCTCTTTAAATTGCTTGCTTAGAAAGGCTACTAGCTGGGAATACGTGAATTTTGAAGCTTATGGAATAAGTTCTGCGACATTTCGGAATATATCAGAAAAAAGATCGGTCTAATAGATTTTCTTTTTCGGAGATACTATCAAACCAATAATCTCTGCTGTGAAGAATCTCTCTTTGCATTCCACTACTAATGACGACGAGGAAGATTTTCTATTGGGCCCTAGGTTAAGAGTGGATAACGCTCAACTAAACGTTGCTCTTAGGGGATGTGCTTCTGCCAAAGTATCTGAGAAGAGAGAGGGATTGAAAACTATTCATGATTTGAAGAGGTTTGGCTTAGCTTTGTAAAGATATCCACATTGTTCTGACAGTCGTTCTACCTATGACCAAAAACATCGTCAGTTCTTCATAGCCAAACGTTCAATTGCGTTGTTTTTAGAACAGCAATCTAACTGTCTTTTATTTAAAAACGATTGAGCGTTTAGTGGAAGCAATGGATTCCGATGACTTCATGCCTTACTTGCCGGAAGTTGCCCCAACAGTAATCCAGGTACTTCTTCGCTCTTTCGCTCTCAATCATCTCTACATTTTACTTGCTTTTTGTTCATTGTATTATTTTAATACTAAACTCTTACCCAATGTGGATTCATCATCATCTTATGAGCAGACTAAATTACAGGTTCTGTGATTCCCGTCTATACCTCTTGTCTTTGGTACGACTGTCTCTAAGAACAAGAAGAAAATATTTAAGTTCTCACGTGTAGTTGAGCTCGTCAATGTTGAATTTACTTATTAAGCACAAGATGCAAGTGAAGAAAGCTTTATCAATTGTTCTGTTTCCATCTACTGAGAGGCCTTCCAGCCGTAGGAGACCTCCATACGTAGAACGGATCATGAGGAATGATAATGGCGTGTACAACCGCACGACCGTTTGACTCTTAGCCAAAGTAAGAAATGAAATTCTTTCATTCTCCCAGCACACTTAGAGGGTGTACTTTTGAGAATTTGAGAATTTGAGAATTTTCTGGATTTTCAATGGTTTTCAATAATTTCTGGAATTGTTTCCGTCTGCTGTCACCGGTCTGTGTTCTACACTTGAGTGCATTCGGAAAGAAAGTATTTGGTACAGTTTTCATTCTTGGAATTTCGAGTTTCAAATAGGATCAGAATCTCTTCAGGTCATCTGAATCATGCCATCAAACTCTGAGAGTTATAACCGAATAGTAAGATTCTTATTACATTTTCATTGCTCCTAAGTGTATATAGGAGCAGTTGGCTTCAATCTGAGGTTCGGTCTTGAGAAAAATTATTTAGAGTAGGAATGGAGATGTTCTAAACAACTGATTTGCCTGGGAGTCTGCTGAGCCAGGTAAACAAACTAAAATGCAAAATGTGCTTCGATTGACAGAAATCATACATCTACAGTTTCAGGGATTCTAATGGGTTGTTTAGAACA
>CALQYR020007457.1:2081937-2165309 GCA_943334845.2 Auanema sp. JU1783 | reverse complement strand
ATACCTAAGAAATCATTGGGAGCTATCTTAGATCGCATGGGAATCACGTTTTCGTTACCGCAACCTACGGGTGGTAGACGAGGGATGGGCGCCTTCACATCTCCATGAACTTTTCATTGTTTGTTTCCTAACAGCTTTTCTCTTCTTCCTTTCTATTGTTAATCCCTTCTTTCTACTTTCTCCTTTATGATTAGTTACTTTGATAACTGTTTTTTCTAGGATTCTCAGGCGCTTTTGTTTTTATTATAAGCCGTCTTTCTGAAAAGATCGCGTAAAAACATTCATTCACTCACGTTCTTTCCCTCTCTTTCTTTTCTTCTTTTATTTATTTCTATTCCTCTCACTGATAATATTTCCAATGAAAATGTACAATGAACATTCCAAATCATACGAGATTCACGTCTTGCCAGGAGAAAAAAATGAAAAAAGGCTTCTGTTTCATTTAAATTACGGAATTTCATCTTCAACAATGGGGAGGTTTTGGAAGGAAGATGATTGAAAAGAAGTACGACTGTGTGAAGAAGAATGGGATGCAAAAGACAAACAATGCCTGGTTAAGTGTGATTGTACAGAGAACTTTCCGATGAAGGTGTGGTTAGTTAGTCAGTTGCTTGACGGATGCACTTTTCTTCACTTACGTGGAGCTGTTGCCTTCTTAAACAACCTTCTGATCTCAATTCCAAGAAAAGAAAACGATTCACATGCTTTGAAAATGAGCACAAAAACAGGTGGAACACCAGCATTAGAAGAAGGGCGGAGCGAAAAATCCTGTCGATCAGGTTTTTACTTCTTCCTAGTGATCACTGAGTTTGTGTTTTTGATAGAGTGACAAGTCTCAGATTGATAATCGAATTCCATGCTATTCAGCTCAGCATTTCATCGCTCATCGTCGATCTTCTCATCTTCTTTATTCTCTGATCAAACTTCTAGTGGAGGGGCAGCTGTTGAGCCACTACCTTTCTTATCTCTGCTTTTCGTCTCTGTTCTTCCCTCTCTCCTCACTCACCTTAATATTACTCTAAATCTGTTTTCTTTTCTTCTTTTTCAGATATTATCTTTTTAGTCTCCATTTCCTTCCTCTCTCTCTCTTTTCTACACCTTGAAGCTATGCGTGTCATTTTGTTACAACCAAAACATTAAGTCAGCTCATCTTGTGAAAGCATGACATGGAAGAAAACGTCTCTCTACCTTTTAAACTTCACTCCTCCCCCACCATTATCTGTTTCCTTCTGATATATTTCACGCAGCACGGAATTTGAATTTACCTCTTTCTCTCATTTTTCTTGCGGCTGCCTTTCATTTTTTTTTCATTCATGTCTGCAATTGTGTTTTAAATTCTTAAGTTCCGCTCTGGAACCAGTAGACAAACTGCTCAGTGTGCTCGGCATTTACTTAGTCTTAGTCATTTCTTCACCTTATTCAAGTTAGTACATTCAGATGTCTATAACTCATCATATAAGGGAGCCTTTCAATCAAAAGTTATACCAATTCTATTGTTGGCTATGTGAACAATCCACAGAACTAACAGCTCATCAAGCCACATTCCTTATAGAGGAGATACAACGCTTAGCCGGGTACCCATCCACATCCAAACACTTTGCTTTCAATGGAGAAGATGTCTCCTACAGGTTTCGACATTTTTAAGAAGTAAACCCCGTAACCAACCTTTCTAGGGAATTATTATCTTTATTGGAAAACTTATTTGCTGATGATACTAAGGAATTAGAATGTACAATCGATGCTTTGTTTGATCGTTACTTAAACCAAGTTATAAATAAGGTAAAGTTTTCCTAACTTCTGCTCTCCAATCTGTTAAACCTCCTCAGCTCATTGGCATTGTTGACACAAATCGAAATGTGTGATCATTGCTTTTGATCTGAACTAGTCACTCCCCGTTCAAACAAAAACCTAGGCCATACTGTTTTAACTATTTTCAATGGTTCCTTAAGTATCTAACAAACTCTACGATCAATATGGAGTTCTCTGATTCATAACTTTTCAGGGTTTTATCCGATTCCGCTGTAAATCCGCTGGGAAGATAGGTTGCTTCACGCGCTTGAACCGATGGAGTAACGTTTGGATTTCTGTCGAGCCTGGCCTCGTCGTTTTACAAAAGTTGAAACGAAACAGCATGGGCCAAAAGATTGAAATCACCCTTGATAGGTCTTACACATTAAAAGTATGCCATTCAAAACAAATAAAAGCTCAAATGACTGTTTCAGAACTTGTACCAAGAAGACAGCATGTTCATAACCGGTGTTGAAGGCAATTCCAAGACATTTGAATTTGCTCATTACGATTTGAATTCATGTCGCTTACTAGAGAAAGGTTCGTTGCTTTATTCACAACATACAGCCCGCTTCGTAATAAAAATTGTTTATCTTCAATAACTTCAGCACTTCAATTATCGTTAACTGTCTTAACAGCTGAAGAACTGACACGAGTTGATAAACGAACTGCAAGTCATTACCATGGTATTTCAACCACGATAGCCAATTGTTATTCGCAATTAAAGGTCAAGAAGTCGAATTGGAGGCAGAAAAGCGGGAAAGATTAGAAAAAGAAAAGTTGAAGCTGGAACGAGCACTGGAGGAAGAGAGACAAGCTTTGAAAGACGAGGAAATAGTAAGAGGATTAGCGACGAGGTATATAAATCTATTACACTCTCCTATTTCTCATATGTTTTCGACAATAGAAACTATTTGAAAAACAAGCTTATATAATATTTCATAACTTGCAACCCCGTTCAGAATGCTGGAGGAAGAGAGGTTAAAAAGCGAGCAGATGGAACGCGTGCTTGAAGAACTTCAGCAGAGGTTATACACCAGAAATCTCACAGACGAAGATGAGGCCCCAACTGATGATGATCAAGTAGTGTAGAACAGTCGAAACCATACGAAAACTTTTATTTTGCAGCCAGAGCCATACGAAGTAGACCCCATTAATGATCAAACATTCAGAGAATATGCAAATGAATTGGAACATATGCATCAAGAGTCATTACTACCGAATGGAGAAGACATATGGAGTAAGCAGGATCTGCTAATAATATCAACGCAATCTATTTGATTTCTGTAAATAAATGTTCAACAGATCTGAAGCCCAATAGGTTTGAAGAGACTCTCTGGAAAATCAGCGTCAACGTCAGAAAGATTAGAGATTATACCTTTGATACTTGCTAGGAAGGAAAAATAAGTGAATTGTCCAGTAACTGCTCCTGGTTTTGCAGGATTCTTTCTAATTGTTTTAACTTCGAATCCATCATCCGCTTGCACAACTACTTCAACAATATGCCAATCACGCATGCTATAGCGTAGTCAATTGGAAATAAAAATGAAAAGTAACGATTACTTGGGATCCGAAACCAAACGAGCCGTTACACCATCGAATCCAAGATTCTTGGCAGCAATAGCAGCACCAGCCATAGTGTTTACATTGTTAGGTGCTAATGGACAGAGACCACGCACGGAACCTGAAGAGGTAACAGTAGCAAAAATAAAAAGATTCAAAAACCTTCATAAAGAACAGTAGGCTCAGTAGCGTTTTCTTTCGCTTTCTCATTTATTTCTTTCAAAGGTGACTCCAACTTGAACGAAGAAGGGTGCTTGATCATTGTCACCGACAATCCCTTAAACCAAATTATGTTTCTTGTGTACATGTATACTGTTATACCTTGAGTGTTCCAAGGTCTGCCATTTTCTGTATATCATTGGCTCCCCAGAAAGCACCAGATGGTATCAGTACTCTTCTCTTATATTGTTTGGCCAATTCTTCGACTTTACTCAGTACTTCAGCGTTAGCGAGACAAGTCGGGGAGCCGATCTGAACAGTTTTGCATAAGAACGATGTTGCCATGAAAAGTGAAAGTCATATTTTCAATTCATTGTTAGTCGATACCAAAATAGAACGGTTGCTTTGATAGCTTTTGAAAAACAGATTGGTTGCAGGAAGAAATATTTGAGTAAGAACTCACAAACAGATCACAATGCTCTAGCAATATTGGAGCATATTTGGAGATAATAGCAGGGTGAGCCACTTCCACAACCAAATCAACATCTCTGAATAATTAATGAGACGATGAGTTTAATCAGACAACAGTACTTCAAAGTCTCAAAAGATATTTCTTCCAATGACAGAACGTTATCTCCCCCAGTCCTATTGAAAATGCGAACTACTTCGAAACTTTCGTTCTCTGATAATTTGGTAGCGAGAAATTTCCCTAAAGATGCGAGAAATAGGATATGAAGCAAAAGGAAAGTCTTACCGAGGTGTCCATAACCAATTATAGCAACACGCTTGCTCGACATTCTCGCAGCGAATATGTATGGAACGGGTAATCAACCTTTGCCGTTTCGCTGTTCAATCGATACTGTCATCAACATGATATATAGGAACCTTCCCGTGTTCAAGGCTAGTCGGAAAATGGAAAAAATATTTTATTTTCTTTTATCTTTTTTTTCTTTAAAAGTTGAAGATATGGAAATCGTATAGCATACAATCCTCATCTAGCGATACCATAAATCCATTTTCATTAATCTGGAAAGAGAACATTTGTTAAGGAGGAAAAGAGATAAGATCTTTACTTTATGACAGAAATATATTTTCATCAAAGTATATCTAGGCTGAGTGAACCCGTAATCTTTTGGTAAAGATACAAGCATCTGGTCTCTATCATGTTTATAAGGTAGTAATCTGACCTGAAAGAACTCTTTACGTGCTTTCATATGATCTCCCTCTTACTAATTTGTACAACTGTTTCTTTTTTCCTACTGCTAATAATTGAACGCTATAGCACAAGTATTTTCCGTCTTCCTTCTTTCCCACAGCATCATTGGAAACGATATCGAACGAGTGAATGTAACGACTGATTGAATCTGGAAGACAAGGCTAAATACAAAAGTGTTCAAGTAAGCCTCACCTGGATGCATACTGTACCCGCAATAATTGAGCATCAACCCATCATGCCCAACAATGTCATCGTCCGATACTAGCTGAAATGATTCTCGTTCCTCAATTGCTAAATGTAAGACCTACTCGGAGAGCTCGTCTTTGAATTTCTGTCAGAGATCTCGCACTACTTTTCAAATCTTTCAAAACAGAAACACCTCCTAATGTAGAAGGAGCCAACTCATCAATTCTATTCTAGAATGAAACTGCTGAGACTTCCCTATTGCAATAAAACACAAACAGTGATAGTCGCATTCAGTATTTTCTTGAAAAGCATTCTGCTGCCCTGAGATAGTTCTTTGATACTAGGAAGTTCTGCTACAAAGGGTTTCAAAGCAATATGTCTCTGTAATGTATTGATATCACTCGTCAGCAGAAAACTAAGTATACCATGAACATCCATTTCATGAAAGCTATTTCTTTGGATAAAGGCTTTGAGTTGTCATTCCCTCCAGTGTAGACGGGATTTTTGTTTCTTCCACCAACCATAATATCCTAAATTTCATTTCGTGATTCGAATAGAGTGAGTAACTGACTTTCTGATCAATCTTGAGCTCGGAATTTCTCGAGACAGTAAAGCTACGGTATTCTGGTTTTAAGTAGTTGTCATTGAAGTATCTCGTTCGCCGACTGCGATACGAATTAGGTTCAGAGGATCAACAATGACTTACAGTAGTTTCATGAAGGCAGCAACATCCTCGTATTCAGAATCAGTCTCATTGCTGCTGTAGCAACGGGCTGCTGGAAGAAGATGAGTATTAGGCAGAGCAGATTGACGGAGACAACCTAACAATCCTCTCTCACATTTATAAGAACTTTGAAACAGTCTAGCCAGAAGATTTCTGCGTAGAAAACATGACATCTGTTCTGAATACCACTGATTAAAGAAATCTGGTAATACCATAAATAGGAAGCTGCTCTGACAGCACATCTAGCGAGAAGCGGTTCGCATTTTAGAAAGTTTATTAATTTTTATGGGCATTATATCAGTTATACGTTAATTATACATAATATGGTTGGTGATTACAAGTAAGAAACCAGGTATAATCAAAACAAATCTACAAACACAACAAGATCAGACCAACATCAAAACATTGGCAACAGCATTTTTGGAAAGAATTATATCAATGATGATAAAACAATAAAAAGTTAATGGAATTATGCAAATCACAACTCAGCTAATCTTTGTGTATAAAACAATTTCACAAATTATAATGCTAACGATGTCTGAAAAATGATAAACTAGCCTAGTTCATATCAAAACTCAACATGTTCCATAAATAGATTTGTTAAAGATAATCAGGAGTTATGGAATTGTCAAAAGTTAATTGCGACGTTAGACTAACAGGGACCGGTAAACAACTAGAATCTAAGATTTTAAGTACGTCAATATGCCTGATATAGTTTAGATTTTCAATTGTTCGAAGAAAAAACTAAGTGCGATTGCAAAATACCTACCGAATAAACAAATTCCCGATCTGGGAAGCTCAGACCCGATAATTCAAAATGAAACACCGTAGGCGCTGTTTCTAATGACAAATTAGGAAGCATAAATTTTAGTCTAAATCAAGTCAATCTAATGCCTTGGTACTATAGTACTATTAGTGAGATCACGGAACGCTGTTTCAATGCACCTGTAGTATACATCTTCGTGAGCGAAGTGTAGTGTTGTCCCCTACCTTTTTAAATCACCATACGAAACAATAATCAAATTATCGCCATCTCTGGATACGAGCTCAATCTTTTCGGGAACACCAGCATCCAACTGCAACGAGAGAATAGGATAAAAGTAATTTTAAAAAACTCAAACCTTATTCAAACAATGTACGATGTGAGCCATATCAAGCCACGGTTTCCCATTTTCCATGACCTGATGAAAGACATAATCTCTGAAAAGTTTCAGTAAAAATCGATCTCCTGTTTCTGCCCATTGGATATCCAAGTTATGCCTTAACAAGGTTATAAGATAAAATATGAAGAAAAAGCCAATACTCAGGTCTCTCAACGATTGTATTCAGTTTACAAAGCAATCGAAACAGCCTGCCATTCTCGAGTTCCTGTAAAAGAATTTTCTCAAGTGGTACGAATAAATCAAATTAGCATACTGACGTGGACGCCGGAACCATTCATTTTTTCAAACAATTGATTACACAGTGGTTGCATTTTCAAATTCACCTCTTTATCTCGCACACCTCAACCATTTTCTTTCAGAATAACAAACCTTGCTCAATTCGTTCTCCAAAACATCGTTTCGTAACTGCGCTCCTTCGAGTTGACCATAAAAACGAGCTCCAATCATAGGCATTATTTCATTGATGGATTTGCGACCTGGCGTCGGAGAAAGCAAGAAACTGCAAGTAGAAGTTTAGATGTTTCAAGAATTGAAGATAAACTTTATCAAGTTCTTCATATCCGCGCTGTAATGAGTTGCAATATAAACCATGCTTTGGGTCACTTGATCTCTTCGAGTAGCATAAACATTACCAGTCGCCAAGGATAACAAAACACGACCGAAATCATGAAGATCTTCGAGCTGCAGGAAAAATATAATGTACTTCTGGGGAAGATAAGATGAAACCTGTTGCTGTTGAATTGGATGATGCTCATTGCTCACAAGATCGGCAAACCCACAATTACCCAGTAAAATCTGAAAAACGATCCTCATGAAGAGTTTTGCCAATTAAGCTAACTTTGCTTTTTCCATGCACTAAAATCTTGGAAAGGTCTAAACAACGAGCAGCTAAACCGCTAGCATGCACAGCACGCAGAGCTGATGAAATTTGTATAACATATGACCATAATTGGCCTTCAATAACTCCGGCTCCGATACACCCAGAATGGGGACTAGCAAGCTTGGCACCACCTGAATTATGAAATCAAGACTTTAAACCGAGATAAGACATACTTAATCCATCGATGAAGCCTCCTTGTCTACCGAAATGTCTAGTTCTCAACGTATCAGCAAGTGGGAAGTAGTCGTAAACCAGAAGTAAAGCTGAGAAAGAGATAAGAATTCTCAGAGTTTCAAAATTGACCGCTCACAGTTATCTCCGAAAGCTTTAGCATTGGGTATAACTTCTCGTAGTTGTACGATATTCACATTAACAAGCTTCTTCCAATTCTCGAGAGGTTGCAGTTGTTTCGGAGATTGTAAACGAAAGTCTGCAAAAAAAAAGACTAATGAAAAAAACAGGGAACCCACTATGTATTCTACGTATGCAATAAGGTACGCCGTCTCGTATGGATAAAGCTTTGTAAACGGTATTGGTAGCGTGAGGCTGAATGGTTTCCAATGGGGTTATGTTATTCAAATGCTCGACCTAAAATGAAACATACAAATCGATAACGATTGGAAAAACAAATACTTGCTGGGGAAGCTCAGGGTATGCCGTCATGTCAGCTCTTGCATCCATAGCTAATTGTCTATTCACCAACTCTAGTTTTAAGTCAGGAGATATGAATTGAGCAACATTGTTCCCCACAGCTCCTTTAGGACGGAACTTCCCAATATGAGGAAGAGGACCGTGATAGGTGAACGATCCACTTGTTTGCTTTAAAAACACATAGACTACGTAATCGATGCCAACTCACCACTGTAGTGAAACTGTCAGGCTCATTCATTTGGTCAGAATCTCCATTTGGAAAGTAATAAGTTGTTCCTCCTTGGACATCTTGTAACTGAAAAAAAAGAAACTATATGATAGGCAGGCAGTGAACAAGTACATGAGGGTATGACTGTTGAGCCATATGATCAACGTTATTACTACTGGAGCTGGGAACTGGAAAATTTAGTTTAGGACCAAATGCACAACTGAGCTTCTCACCAAACGGCCTCGTGTTAAACGGACTTGGTCCTCCCATTCCACCTGAGTTGGGGTCGCTAAGGCCCAGCTTCGCGAATTGAGGAACAAAACTAGGTACGTTAGCATTAAGCTGTGGTAAGCTTGATCCAGTGCCTATAATTCATAATTTAGATGCATAAAGCTTGTATGTACTGTTGACCTCGATTTGCACCCATATACTTGGCTAGCCTGGATCCTTTAGGGGGGCCATTATCCGAAGCATACCCTTCTGCTGTTTGCATATCAAATGCCTTAAATTAATGTGAATCTATAGAAACTTCTTTTTATTTATAGAATAAGATTATTGGAAGATTAAATAAAAATTTGAAGCCGTCTAGTCAAAAGACACTAAAGGGCGTGTCACACGGCCAGCATCGCATTAGCATTAGAGCGCGCATCAAACATTTACTTTAAAAGACAAGAGTTTGAATGCCAGCAATTTGTTTGTGGTACATTAGAGATGCTCAAACATCCTAACACTTCTCTTAATAACAAAATGTTCCAATTTACTGATGTGTGAAATAAATCTTCGAAAGTGATGGTTGCGTCGAGTATTGGGAGAGATCCAATCAACATCTTTATTTACGCGAAAAACAAAAGTTCAAATACATATGAATTGAAAAGACAACAGTAGAAGAATCGAAACTGAATTTCTTATAATAGTTTTCGATTTCACTGATAATGGGAAAAGTTATTTGCAACGTGTGTCAATACCTTCTCTTCTGCGAAACTATAGAATCCCCAAACAAAAATTAAATACAATCTTCAACTTTTAACAAATATTGAGGACATGGCAAGCTTGGTTATACTGTCCGTTCCGCATTCACACAACTTATAGCCTCTACCTACTCTACTCTAGGTATGTCCTTAATATTTCTTCTGTTCAATCTAGGAAGTTCCTTTCATGCATTAGAGCTCCGTCTGGAAACTTGAAAATCGTGTAATACATCTCAATTTTTCAAATTAGGAGAATCTGATAGCAAATAATCGTCTGGAAATAAGAAAAATTAAGTCACATGCGTTGGAGTCAAAATCTTGTGCTTAACGAGGAGCTAATTGAAAAGCTAAGCATTTCACCCAATGTCTAATTTCTCTTCATTATTGTGATATGATGATGGGCTGCTGACGTTAAAGGTAAAGCACCCATGACGTAAGCAGCCTGCATTTTATCATTTCCAAGTACTCCCTTACTCCATTCCTCCATCGAAATCCTCAAAGAATTTCTTTTCCAGTTGACATTTTTTTCATTATTATTTCATTTCCTTACGTAGGTTTTGGTCAAATCTCTTTTTTCATCATTTTCCATCTTCTTCCTCAATCAGTGGGTGTTAGACCGAAACACAACGACTCAAGATGTCTCCGAGGTGGACGGCTTTTCAAATTTCGACGTTAAACCAATTTCATGAGCCACTTCCTCTGAGAAATTCCGATGATACAAGCATTTTTTCCGTTTCTCTCACAAATTTCCATAGATGCTTAAGTCTAACTCTCGCTTGTCAACATCTCCAGAAGTTGCTCTTCGTTTATCTTTGGCATATTTTGAGTTCGTTTGAGCATTGGTCTTAAGCGTTGGCGGATCAGAAAATGTCGAATGTCACAAAAAACAATGAATATACCTCATTTAGCTTTTTTATTTGCGCCTAATTCGGCTCAATTTTGTCGAACGTTGAGAAGCTTATGTTTGGTCTTCAACCCCTCTCGCTTCAATCTGAAAAGGTCGTTCATTACATTATAATGCAACCTGTAAATCAGAACCTCTCTGCTCTGATCGTAATAATTGATAAAAGAAAGAGATGAATCAAACAACTTTGTTTTCATTCCTTTTCGTTCGACACGTGTTTATCAACTTGCAACTTGAAGATATTACTCACCAATGCTTTCTCTTCTTGCTTTCCAAAACAACGAACTCACAAATGTCTCTTTGATATCAAGTACTCAAAAACATATTATTTCTTTTTCATTAACTGTATACTTTGCATAATGTGACCTGTAGTTGAACTAAAATTTAATTTTGCAAGGAAAACAACCGACCACCGCGCTTGCAGAAATCAAATGAAACTTTCGGATTTTTTTTGGCGCCAAGATTGTTCGTGTTAATAAGGTATTTTGGAATCAATCGATATGTATAATTCTGAATAGAAACTGCTTTTCATGTCTTCTCATCGATAACTTCTATCTGCTACTAGTACTCAAGTTCTATTTTGTGTTTATGAAGCTTCTCCACTCTTACTTTCTCCTCTTATCTCAATAAACTTTTATGATGATTTTTATTTTAATTTCACTTTTTCTTCTTTCGGACAGTGACGTTATTCTTAGATTTCGAAGTTTGCAACTTACCAATTCACATGTATTAACTCGTGTATGTGTGTGTATGTGTGTGTGTGTGTGTTGACTAACGAAGTACTTTTATGGTCGATGGCCATATATGATAGTAAAAATAAGAAACACATTTATTATTAAAAGAGAAAAAACTGTAGAGATTAGACGATTATGGTAATTCCACCCCCTAGTTTGTTTGCATTTTCACATACACACGCTCGAAACTTTTGTTCCCTATTTCTGAACTGTCATTTGATTCCAATGAGTTTTCAACCATCAGTTTTATGAGACTGTTTCTTCTGGCTCATAAGGCTCTTGTTCGAGAAAGTAACTTCATTTCGTGGGTTTATCAAAAAATGATAAAAATTATAAACTTTATCTTTATATTTATTATTTCGTCAGAAGATCTTTTATAATATTATTACTATTACAGGATATACCCATAAACGGAGAAAAGAACCGACGATGCGACGAATAAAAATGTACGTTTAAATTGTTTTTTCTACTGTCCATTCTCGTTCATTAGCAGTTTTTTCGAACATTCTTGTATAGAAGCCGGTTTCGTATCCAATTTTTGCTCTATATGTTCATATTGACGTACTCTGAAAGCACCTGGGCAGTTTTCAGAAAGTTTAGTTAATCAATTGAAAATCATTGATTGATGCAACCGTTCTGTACGCCAACGCATTTGAAAATGATATATTAGCATATTGAAATCTTGAACTTGTCCCCAGATATGCCCTAGTCTCTCTGAATCAGTCTCATATTGCCAGCCTTTGTAGTACAGTGAACAATTTTTTTTTGTCGCAAGTAAAGAAGTTTCTTTGCATTTTTTCGCTGTCGCGTTTTCATTTTTGAATTTTTTTTCTGCTAAGTTTTTGACAGCTCATATCAAGTGTGTATTGGGTGAACGAGATGAGAATATCTGTGATTGTTTGCTCGTTAGATGGATATATTCTGTACAATTGTTCTTCTGGAAATCTAGATAGATGATGAAGAGTTGAGTAAAGTAAGAAATAAGGAAATTATGACCACAGAGGATGATTATCTTATGTTTCTTTGCCAATAGTGTTTGCCTTACCACCCCCACGCCTCTTATCATCGAGTTATCAATGATATTTTGAAAAAAAAATTCGAAAAATATCTGAGGTTTTGTTATTTTTAACTTTTGAAAAAGTAAATTTACTGAAGTTCACCATTTTAGTTGAAAGTAAAATACATTGTGGTTATCGGATGGCTAAACTCACACGAACATCTTTATGTTCTTCCTTCTTCATCCAAAAAATACTTTATGATTTTGTTTCACGATGAGGAAATTGATACTGCGTGATGACGTAACAGACGAATTATCTGTGAATTCCTGAAATGAATAAGCCTCTGGGCTTTATATGGCATTAACTTCATGCGACTGTTTTGCTGCCAATTTTTATGTCTTCCAAACCTCGCAAATGTTTAAACATAAAAAGAAGTTAGGCGTACTCAGAGCTTTTTCTCATCCTATAGGACTATGAACACTTGTTCCAATGACAAGACGAAAGTTTTTGTTCAACTGCCAGAAGACTTTTTTGTCTCAAAATTCTTATTTATGCTCATTTCTCATTTTGGCATCACGCATCTCACGGACACAACCTAAAATAGAACAGATTGATGGCGTCAACTTCGTCACGATTGTTCTATCCACAAATGGAATGGATGAGTAGGTGGATGTCAGATAATGAAGATCGTTCGTTCTTCAAAAAAAGTTGAAAAACGCTGTTTGACCATGTATTTGTGTAAATATACGGGTAAAGATGAGAGAAACATACGCTGAGTTAGAAGACGAAAATCCTGGCAAAGGCGGAGTTTGCTGAAAGCTTTCACAAAGATTCTACTTGAGGGAGGAGACTGCAAATTGGCATTTGGCCATATTCTAGTTGTCAGTGTTTAGCCGTAGCAACGTAAAGATCAGAAAGTTTTTTTTTCCTGGAGGATAAGCCTAATACGGCTGATTTTTTCCAAGAAAATCAAAAAGTTTGCTCTTAACATTGCAAGATGACAGCCTTACTACCACATGAAGGTCGTCGACGGAGAATCGGATGGTGGCGTCGTCGCTTAAGGTAAAACAGTTTTTTGCATTATTATCCCCCCAAGTTTAAGTATAATCCTACGAACTCTTATCATTCGTTTGAACTAGAAACATCTGGAGTTTCAGAAGAAAAGAAATTTTATGAAAGAAATCTACCATATGCTTGAGATCTTTTCTTCACACTCATTCACATATTCTTCACTTCACTTTCTCTAACTTTTGATTTTTTCCAAAATCCAACTCCATTTAATGAAATTTTCAAATCTTACGCGTTCGAAACATCAGCCATCTTTGTGTTCCAAAACTAAGTTTCGAACGTAGCTCTCTGTTCAATCTTGAGACTTTTGAAGAGGTAACCATTGAACTAACCTTTCTCTTTCATGCGTTCGTTTCATTTCTTATTCTTATCCGAAAGCAACTTAGCTATTCTGAGATCAATCGACATCATCTGCTCGGCTTTTCCCATTTTTTTTGAAAAGCGTTTTAGCTTTTTTACAACTTGGAAAATCTCATTTTCACCTCTTCCTATCACTTTGTGCTCTTTTTAATTGCTTTCCTTTGATCAGCACGTTTGTTCCGTGTTTTCATAGTCCTAGCACTGTGACCATCGGAAACTTTGATTTTTTAGTTTTCGTTTTATGACTAAAGCAGCATTCATAACGAATACATGAAAAGAGCTCCTCCCTTGAACGATTTCTAAAAGTGATATGCTATGATGATTGCTGTCATGAAGATATAGCTTGTCAACTGATTTACGTCATGGTGTATTTCCGCTGACGTCAGGAAGTCCACACATGTTTCTTTCGGTTATATAGACGAGTATGAAGAATGGAATGGTTACTGATCATAACACTCGTTCACCTCAACAAGTAGTGAATCATAAGTGTTAAGATGAAAAATCGCAAAATCAAGACTGTTGTTGAAACATTTTGATGAATGTTGATGAACTGCCCTTTTCACTTCGCATAACCGAAAACATTACAAGTTTGGGCTTGCCAATTTGATTTGAGTATAAGATAAGGCTAGAGCAAAGAGCATTTGAACTTTGCTTATGCATATATCTTATTTCCTCTTCAAATTAAGCTGGAGAGAAAAAATGAAAATCGTTTGATTGAGAGAGATTTGACCTCGAAGTTCCGTTCAAAGGTCAACAAAATGAGTCTTCTTCATCAATCTATTTGGATTTCCTTGTATCATATAGATAGAACTGAAAGATTTTGGTAACACAACCAAGTTTTGTCATTATTGACTCGATCTCGTGATTTCATTATTTACCGAGCGATTACGAACCAGCTCATTATCCTTGATGATGAAAATGATCTCATAATCCACTTAGACAGAAAAAAAGTTTTTTGTCACAATCCAAGTTTCACAAGTTATGAGCTTTGAATGTGCTACTCGGGAGAAAAACACGAAGTGAGCATTATCTCACCAGGAAATGGTGACAACTTCTCATTATCTTTTCTTAATATCCTCAATCATCCTGTTTCTGCCTTCCACCTTTCAATCAACTTTTCCTGTTTTCTGCACATTCGCTCAGAATGAAACGTTCTGAAGAGGGATGCTTCAGCCTGTCCAGTTAACCGCTGTTTCTTCTTTGCGGATCCACTTTATTGTGAAACAGTAGAAAACCGTTTCCGACGCCTGTAAAGAAGGATGTTGAAAGATGAAAAACAACAAGACTGACAACATACACAATCAACCTGGAGTGTTTCTTCATAATTCAAAGAGAAGTTAGAACAAGGCTCGAATCTAGTTGTCATCTATGACCAGTCAAATGCATTTTGATCTAAATATTAAAGCCAGAAGTCATAACAATCCATGGCAAAAACATATATATTTTAAACAAAAAAAACGAACGACAGTTAAGGGCACATGTTGCTTCTCACAAATGTTTCAACTGCAAATGTTTTTTCATGCATATCCTCTTCTGCCCGAGTGAAAAGAGAAAATCTCTTGTTTTGATAAAGACTTTCCTTTACTTATTTGATTTGTGAACATTTATCTCTTTTACTCCCCTTCCTTATTCAAGCTTCAGCGTTCCTGCAAAATAGCTGCTTCAACTTCGAACTGTAGAATCTAACATAGCATAGCGGAAACTTGTGATAGTTTTCTTTCTGAAAGTTTTTGACAGTAAAATGTCAAAGCCGTAGCCACTGTTCCTCGTCTTCTTCGCAATAGTTGTTTAATTGCCCATTACAGTTGACGTTCTAACTTAAAACAATAATCTTTCTTTCTCTTTCTTTCAATTTTTCACTTATCTGTCTCTATCCACTTGTTTTTTCGTATTTTCTCTCCCAATTTTTCCTCTTTCAATCATAGACTCAAATCCAATTCAGCTTCACGTGCTGTATCGGATGATAAATAGTGAGAAAATTGAAAAAATAGGCGAAATAACAGAGAGTTCATGTCATTGAATGGACAGGACTTGAGATGGGAAGAGAGAAGTTGTGCATTTTCACCGGGACTTACACTTGCCTAAACAAAATACTATGTTTACTGGGATCAATGACACCATCAACGACATCGTTTTCTCTTTGCGATTTTCGAGAAAGTGTATGCTTTCTCTTCGAAAAAAAGCCTTTTTCAACGTTGTGTTGATCCATTTCCTTGTTTGGCACGAAAGAAGAAGAAGAGAAAAAAATTGACAGCAGTATTCGGTTGTGTGGCTTTTCCTGAAACATTGACATTGCTTTTTCCCTGAAGACCCAGCAAAGATCTTATGTAAAAATTATTTTTACCTTTTCTTCTCTTAGTTGTCTTCAGACAACAACATCCAATGTATATCTCACTTTCATATTTCACGTCATTGAATACCTTCTCAGAGACACTAAAAACACGTGTATTTTTTGAGTAGAGGAGAGTAACGAAACTCACGTGTTTTTAGAAGTATTCCGCAAAATTTTGCGTCACCTGTTGATAAGCCGTAAATTTGCTGGAAACTTGAACAGTTTGAGAGAAGGAGAGAGAGAGAGATGGAAACGAATAAGCCGGTGGTTGTTTCCTTATTTTGTCGGACAAACATTTGAGATGATTTCGCTGGAACTCAAAAGTTAAGAAAACAAAGAAAGAGAATAAAAAAATAAATAACAGCCGTTCACACACAACCGCTTAATGCGAAACTCATAATTAAATGTGTGCATCAGGGCGTGTTGTTGTGTTTCCACGTCATCTCAGGTTTACAGTTTGAAAATGCTAATGAGCTATTGCGATGGACGATTTTTTTGTTGTTGCAAAGTTATATGGTTTTGTAATCTGCATTTGAATAATGATGATGGGCAGCAGCTGCCGATTCGCCTTTCGCCTGGAAACTTTTATATCTCTTGAAGTTAATGTAAAATTGTGCAAATAATCTTGAGCAGCTGAGGTGTTAAAAATCCTTCAGAATGACAATTTGACCAAAACTTTCGTTCATTTTCATCTTAACATCCCAGTGTACTTGATGCTTGTCAACTGCGTTCTCCAGAAGTATCGATGAATATCTTCAATTTCATTCTCAAACATATTTTTTTAATATTCTACCCCAAAAAAACAGATGACGAAGTTACGTAAATTAGTCCATGTCCGGTCATGTATTGGGTGGAACAATAGTTTATTTTTAAAATTTTCATTCATCAGAAGATAATAAGCTTCAACATGATTTCCTTCCAGTCCCATTTCGATGTATACTTCTTTGTGTTAAAGTTTGCAATGATGCCATCTGCAAATTTTTTTTTGAACAAAAAACTTCCACGACAATAACACAGATGTGCTAATCATCAATGATAACAGCATGTTATAAACAACTCAGTGATGATGGATGGTCATTTCGCTCGACTCGTACTCCTCACTCATCCGTTCCTATAGTTTGACCAACTCATGTTCTTATTCCTTGTTTCTCGATGTTTCTTATTGGAAACCGTTATTTCCAATGTTATTGCTTTGCAAAGCAATAAAGTTTGTCAAGCAGAAAACTGACTGAAGACGCGTAATGATTTCTTAAAGCTATTCTCTTTCCATTTTTTTTCATTTCATAAAACCAAATTTACGAGCATTTACACAGTTATGAGCTCTACGGCTTGACGATTTCGAAATCAGCTGCGTCCCTTTTTAAACCTTGTTCACTGGGGTAACTGGTGAGAACTTACAAAGCTACAACAAAGATGATCATATCATCTTGCACACAAAGCTTGCCAGCCCGTCAAGTGTCGCCAGAAGATATGCTGGAACTTGTGACGAGAAGGATGTAGTAGAAGATAAGTACAGAGCAAAATGGCACAGATAAGATGCGCTTGAAGAAGGAGAGAGTGAGAGAAAGTCAGTGTTTCGGCTACCATTCGCTTCGAAATTTTCAAAAAGGACAAAAACAAGAGAGAGAGAGAGAGCGATAAGTATCTTTCAGTACTAAACCAATTTACTGTCGAATTTTTGGACGACGTTAAACTCTTTTGAAGGAGTTGATCAATAATTTTCAGAAATTTCCTGAAAAGGATTGTATTCCGGCAGTTGTTGCTTTTATCTCTAATCTTCTCATGCATTAAAACTATTCCATTTTACGCATTTATCTTTCCGCTGTCAATGCTGACAGATTGTCATCTGAGAGCCGCTGTTTTATCTTTTCCAGATAGACTGTGAGCCTGTTTTGCTAAGCCATTTTTTGATTTTCCATTTTTTATGTTTGGCTTAGCAATCTTCATAGCTTCCTTCATTCGTGATTATGAATTTTGACTCTCAACGAATGCGACCAATCATCAGTGTGCTCTTAGCTAGAAATGATATCTTCACGTGGAGTTTCACGTAATCCATCTGATGCTTATGAGATTTCAAGTTGTCAATAATGACTCTTCACATAGTACTCACACTTAGCTAGTTTAGCCTGGTTTTTCCTGCTCAAATTGTTTATTGCTATGTCAAGCAAAATATTATGTGCTAGACAGAGTATTAGACTATGATTGAATTTCAAATGACCAGCGAAAACTTGCTTAGATCACCAGTAGCTGCTCTCTTGAGGGTCATCACTTCTACTCACCTCCTTCTAAATTTTTTCTGATCCATGATTTCAACCATACTCACCCACTACTACAACCGCACGCATCTCTCCCTCCCACACTTCCCGCTCGTCTTACTTTCTCGTGTTCTTTGATGGGTTTCTTACGTCTTCCGGTTCCGGAAAATATTTTCCTGCACAATACGCTTCTTAAACTTTTTCAAGTTACATCGTATCATTTTATGAAATGAGAGTTCTGGGAGAGACTCTTCTTCTTTAAGAATCATCACATTTTTTGGCAATTCGTCAGTTCCGTCACACTCATATCCTCTTCCGCCTAAATCCAGTGAATCTTCCAAGTCTCTGGAGATTGAGTTATATAACCTTCATAGATCCTCTGAGACTTGTGCCAACTGAAGTTTCAACTGAATAACTTTCATTTTTTTTGTCATTTTTCTTTTTTAATTCCATACCAACAACTGGATGTTTCACAGATTTCCAGCCATTCCCGTTAAACTACTCCATTTTTCAAAAATTCAATTCTGTTTTATGTTGTATTCTCCTTTTCTAGAGATCAAGTATCAAAAAAATTATTTTAGATCCCCCCCCCCACTCTCTCTCTTCGCCAGAACACAACACCCTCAGCCTTCCTTTACGACCTATGCTCTATTTCTCTTTCTCTCTCTCTGTTTCTCTCTCTCTCTTTTCGTCTCTCTCTATATTCCATGCTGTTTCCTACGGAGTATTCACTAACAAGCACATTTACCATGATTAAAAATTTATAAAAGTTTTATATTTGGAAATCTGATAATATTTATAAAAACATCTCGGCCAACAGTCTATTGGCACCTTTGCATGCGAACACCCCTCCTCCTTATTTTTAATATTTCCACCTGTTTTTTATGTGATTTTCTTGTTTTTTTCTCAATTTTAAACGTTTCTTAACCATGGGGTCAACACCTCAGGTGCCCTCTTACCCCCAAGCTCTCTCTCTGCCTCTCTCTTTCACTGAGTCTTTAGAGAAAACTATGTGTATCTGTGTCAAACGTTCAGTGTGACTCTTCAATGACAAAACTTTGATATTTTTCGTATTTTTCATGCAAAGATACGTTCACTTAACAAATCCTCCATCAACTTTCGATTTTTTCTGTTAATGAGCGAATGAGATTTTGAGTTCAAATTCTTAATTTGGCATATTTCCAAGTTTCAGTTTCCATTTCAAATTTTCATTTTCATGGTTTTCAGGATGTTGAAAAGAAAGCTGCAGGATTTGACTGTTTGCTGCACCTATAAAATTGACTTCTTTCATCAGAAAGGTAATACATAGCTCGATCATCGTTAAAAGCATATTCTGGCCATAGGAACTTGAGTTCTTTGCTTGTTTTTTATGTTTGTAGTCATTGTGTCATCAATTGAGTCAATTGTGAGAATATGAGAGATAATGCAAAGACTAACTAGTTTCTAGTTTGAAAATAGAATTGAGGAGAAGACAACGTACTTTCTTGTATTTTCCAGCTCATTCTGCTAAAGAATTCCGACGCCAGTATGGAGTTTTAGACGAAATAGGACGTGGTGGCTTCGGAATTGTTTATAAAGTTAGTGTTTTCGAGAACGAATGGAGGAATAGTGTTCTGATTATAGGCTGTTCGTATATCAGATAGTCTTCCTGTAGCTGTTAAGTTCGTTGAACACAAGCATGTCCGAGAATGGACGATGGTTAGTTCTAGTTAGATTGTTTTTGATACTTATAATAACTTTAGACGTGTAATCAGCTGATACCATCAGAGTTATGTCATTTAGAGACATGTCGTGATATCCCAGGTGTCATTCACCTGATTGATTGGTTCGCTAGGTAAATAAGTTGACAACAAATAGCTTTTCAAGTTCGCAATTGTTATAGTTCGAAAGGATTCTTAATTGTTATGGAAAGGCCTTACACATGCATGGATGTCTTCGACTTAGTTTCCACCTATGGCAGGCTGGACGAAGCTACTGCACGAGGCATTTTCCTTCAAGTTGTTGATACAGTCTGTTGTATGTATGCTAAGCATGGCTTGATACATCGAGACATTAAAGTAGGAAACACTAATGTATTATGAATTAATATTATTATTTCTTAGGACGAGAATATAATTGTTGATATGGAAACAGGTGAAGTGAAACTTGTAGACTTCGGAGCAACAGCTTCTGCAGAAAAAGCAATGAAAAAGGAATTTCAAGGTTTTTAATCATTCTCATTAGGTATTACTGATTTGCTTATCAGGAACTCGCTCATATTGTCCACCTGAATGGTTCCGACAGCTACAATATCTCCCATTAGAAGCCACTAGCTGGTCTTTGGGAGTGCTCTTGTATATACTTGTGACTGGACAACTACCTTTCAAGAATGAAATTCAAATTTGTTTGGGAAGAGTGAAGTTCCCGTCTTATTTAACTAAAGGTTGCGAAAAGATTAAGAATAGCCTCTATTTTCATATTCAGAGTGCTGTCAATTAATCAAATCATGTTTAACTACCTCCGCATCTCAAAGAGCAGGTGAGATTCGAGAGAAAGTTGACGGAAAGTGCAATTCTGATTAAGGCTTAGCAGACATTCGTCAACATTCCTGGTTAAATCATCCCATTCCTATACATGAGAAGACTTTCCAGGAAGTTCTGGATATCACATTGGGTAGATCAGGTATGACGAACATCGCGTACAACATGAAGAACGTTCTTAAGACTCGATGAGTAGTAAAAAAAGACTCGATTCCCCACAGGATGAAGAGGAATATCGACAAGTTAATGATGTCATTCTGACGGAAGACAATCATGTTCACAAGACTGTTCAAATCGACGAAGAACCACAGACTGCTCCCACATCCCCAATAGCTCGAGTGCGACATCGTAATCAAACTGATGACGAATGTAGTTTATTAACAATGGCCACAGCCCATGAAAGTCAAGAACTAACAGGTAGGATTTATACTAATACAAATTCCATACCTGTCTTAGCATAGCGAGCGTTCCTTTCGGGTGTTTTGTAAATATAAAATAACATAGTTTCGAATAGAGCCGGGTATTTGAGTTAAGATCAAAATAAAGATGATTTAAATTAAAAGTCCATGTTGACGTTTCTGGATGAAAGAAACATAATGAGGCGTTGAGGGAAATGGAATGCGACCGCTCATTACGTAACTTAGCGAGAGAATATTTTCGAATTGGCGCGTGAGCCTTATGACGAGCAGAATCGAAAATGCTAATACATGGTTTACTTGAAACAAAAAATTTTAGATTCCATAAGGAGGTTGCCTTCACGATATGATAACATCTCTGCGTCATCCTTGGCTGATTATATTTCTCTAAACAGCAGTTTACCTATCCATGATGGCATTCATGATTCCATCTCCGTCGCAACTACTGGAATGTACTACTCCACGAGTGATATCAATGAAGAAGACGATGAAGAAAGGTTCCACTTTTTTTCAAAACGTTCCTGATCAATACTTTCAGTGGAATAAGTGATTTGTCATTCCCAGTTAAAAGTGCTTCAGCTTACAACTTAGCTAATCGAGCACGCAAACGTTCAATGATTTTCAAATCATTCGATGAGCTAGGAACAGTGCCCGAGCAAAGTAAGTTATCTTAAGACGCAACAAGTTTATGCTCCAAACTTGCAAAACATATTTAGTAATAACCTTTCTATAGGCTCTCCTGAACATCAACCCCTTGTAATGACAATGTCTAATTCGTCATCAACGTCTGCAGATGAGCCGACAATCTGTGAAGAAGAAGTATCGCAATTAACTTCTGACGTCCCGGAGACTGCTCGAGTTATAGCATCGGAAGAGAAGCCTGATGATCATATAAATATTGAAGAATTTACTCAAGGTTTGCTCTTATCTTTGTTTTGAAGTAGCTATTTTGACAGTTGTTTCATCGGCTCATCTTTGATGTCTAAAATCTAAAAAAATTGTTTCAAAAATTGAAATCAGAGTTTTCAGAGTTCGCGAAGATGGAATCTTCAACAAGGCCATCGAGGCATCGACCACTTGTGTTTGGAGCAGCGGGACCTTCTCTCTCCATATTTGAGGCGAAGTCAATGGCTGTCAATTAACTTGTTTTGGGTATAAATTGCCACTCTCCTAATAACTGTCATAATAGATCATCACTTCATTATTCTTATTCAGCTATATTTTCCTATCATCCTTATTTGCATTCAGCTTATTCTGTAATTGCCTTTTATGGAGCAACTTTACTTTTTATGCTCATTTGTTACACTTATAATCAGGAAAGCTTTATGATGCTCATCAGCTTCATTCACTTAAAATCTTCTTGTCAACAAGCTTTATCTTCCTTAAGATGAGGTTTCCAGATGCAAGAAGGGCATGATACCATTTTCCTACATAATTCCCTCCCGTCTTATATATTTTCTAGTTTATCGCATTGTTTACTTGTGGATTCTCGATATGGGTAGCGTTTTCTCGATTATTCTGCGTGTAGTTTATGTTTTGTATCTATATTTTAATAATTGTACATAAGTATAATGAAAATGTTCATTGAAACACGACGGATTTGAAATAATCAAATGGTTTGGGCTTTCATCAGCATGAGATCAGAAATTACCAGGATTCAAACGATTCATGTTCCGCAGATATTTGACTCGGAATCGTTTTTGCATCTGAAGGGGCTCATCATTCATGGGCATATCAGCCTCATCATTGAACTGGAAACACACTTATAAACCATTTTATAACTTTGTTTGCCACCTTCAACGTTCCAGGTGTTTCGAACCAATAGTAGTGTGCGAGCACTACATTCAAGAGCATGAACAGGACAAGAAAGCGACAAAGAGTTGACGACATCTGAAATTTATTAAGAGGAATTGTAACACACATTTAGTAAGCACGAAAAATAAAAAGAAACAAGTTATGTGCAGATTCAAAGAAAAATGTGCAACGCTTGCTGCTATTGCACACTAAAGCTAGAAAGAAATCTGACAGAGGATTATGGGACTTAGATGAGGAGCAAGTGATGGGAACGAGAATGAGCAAGATGAAACCAAGAAATAATCAAAAACAATTGAAGGAAGCCTTTTTTTCATAATTCCATAGTAAATTCAATTATTTCTCTTTTTTACTAATTGAATAGAGCATATGAATTGCGGGGCACGTCAATGACATTTCCTGGGCATATGAGGAGAACCTGGATTAAGTCGTATATGGAAACCACAGGAAAAAGCATAATCAGGAAGTGGTGTTCCGAAAAAAATGTTGAGAATGTTGAAGAAAGTGTGTGTGTGTGTGTGTTGGAAAAACAAGAAACAAAGACACTCATCCAAACCTCCACCACTAAACCATAAATGGAATCCCAAGTGAGGACAAGCCATTTATCATCTAGCTATAGATGGAATAGCTGCTGCGTGGTAGTGGCGGTGGACTAGATGGCAAATGAGATGGATGATTTGAAAAAAAAGAAGTTTCGTCTTCTCTGCCACAAACTATATTTTACGACTCAATAATCTTTAATGTCATGCATTTAATGAACGCTCCACATTTAAATAAATGGCGAGTTTTGGCAATGTTCTGGTAGTACTTTTTTGGAAGAATTAATTAAAAGTTTCTTTCTAACAGAGATATTAGAACAAGTGCGATTTTTATGGGAACAGAAACAATAGTCTTGAGGTCGTGATAACAATACACATATCCCTTCATGCATCGGAAAGTAGTACTTTTAAATATTTGGCAGGAAAACTATACAGAATTTCAGGCCTAAACTTTCAGAAATAATCCAATTATATGGTGAAAAAATAAGTTGAACAAAATATCTTATTGTGCATTCAGACATTACATGTGAATGAGCGAGTATTAATTAGATTTCTTCGAACATTTCTATATTCAAATAATTCACGTGACACAATGAAAAACTACATAGAATGCAACCGTTCTGAGCTAACATCTTAATTTGCGTGAGTTTTTAACTAATCTAAGTTACTCGGCAAACTCATTCACTGACCGATCTCTCTTTGAAACAGAAATATCATAAACTCTGAAACTTTTGTTACAACAAAATAAGGCAATTCTAAAGGCATGCAACATGCAAAATGACAACGTACTTGGTACATAAAAAGCATTCTCAGAGTGTAACCACAGCATGCGAAAAGCGGCTGCCAGGTACAAGTTGGTTAAACAAGGCAAAACTGATCATATCGTTGTGATAAAACGAAAGAAGCATAGGTAAAACAAAAGCATAAAACATGCGGATCATAAGAGGGAGAACATGCATTTCCAACATTGACGGTAATGCAAAGGTTAGAATATCTACAACATAGCATAAGCCAAAGCATCGAAAAACATGCATGCCATCGTTAACAAGCTGGACTCGGTTTCGAATTCGAAGCGGGATACTTCTGTTTGTTAATCTCAATTCTGCTGCATCCTAACAGAAGAGGGTCCATATATTTGATTGATCGGTAAATATCTTCAACCTGAACAAGCCATGTACATCCATTAGCAGGTCAAACGCATGCATATAATAAAAATTCAGGCAAAAATTACAAACCCCCAAGCATATTCACACTTTTGAAAATTATGCCAGTAATATTTATTCGTTGAGTAAAGATAACGCAACGTAAAAACGCAGCATGAAACTAAAACAATGAAGTAGGGTAGGGGAAACTATAGACCTTTCATAGTTATCTAACTTTATGTTTTATATATTAATGAGCTCGACACACTTGAGCACAATTATTAAATTATAACAACATTCCTAAAAAGGAAGTTTAAGGAACAATAAAAAAAGGAAAAGCTATATGTTAGATAAAATGTGCACGAGTATGTAGCTCATCCAGTGAAAATTAACAACTATACTACTGGTATGCTTAACTACTTAGAGGTGGGAAATCACTTGCATCAAACTTATGCGCAGCATTAGTAGGTTTTAAAGGAACAGAACGTCGTTTAGCCCTAGACCCCCTGGTATAATGAACTACTGGCTGGGGTGGGATTTCAATAGGGGGACGGGGGGCCCCACCATTTTTCTGAGCAAAGGGATTAATAGAAGCGTTCGCGCCTACCCTTCCATCTGGTTTGAAAACAATCCCTTCCTTGACAGGCATAGGTCCAACATGAGCTCCATCGTGATAGGCGTGAGTATTGAGGAGGAGCGACAACACATCAACCGCTGAATAATTTCAATTCATTAGAAGTATTACTGGTTACAACGTACACCAATCACGACTGCTGGGATCCCCGTCTGCAGAAACAGGAGAGAAGCTAAATCCAGAAGGGAGATTGGCATCACTGGAAGAAAAACAAGGGTGAGACGTCTTGGAAGAAATATTACCTCATTTTATTTCCAATATCAAAAAACTTTTGTCGTTTCTTAGATTGTAAAACATTCATAATGTTTACAGCAGCAGGCTGCTCAACGACATCGGCAATAGGCGGTGAATTGCAGAAAATACCATTTTCTTTCTAATATTAATATCATGAATAAAAAGTATGTTGACTAGGGCCCCACCTCTTCCTGTTCACCTCCACCGAGAGTTTCATATAGTAAACGATAACGTATGCCCTTACGGAGAGCAGGATACAGTAATCCAGGTGAAATTTGGGAAACATCTTCATTTGATAACGAGGAATCTGGTAAAACATCTTCGCTGAAATTGAATAACATACACTGCATAAGGAAGTAGATGATACCAAGGTACTGATTGTCTATGTACATGGATAACGTTGACTGGTACAACACCGTAGGCATTAACAGGAGGCTTAACAACCATATTCCATGTAATATGATCGTCGGTTAAAATGGTTAATTGAGGGCGTTTTGTCTGAGCCCAATGTAAAACCTGAACACGAAACAAATTAATTTCTGAAATTTGTATCGAAATTACTATTTCCTTAGCACAATGCCAGTTTATGATCTCTTCGTTATTGGTTATATCAAGGAATCGCAAGTTAGGCGAGCTAGCTACAATCAGCTTCAATGCATCAGGAGACACATTACATTTTTCGGCCAATAAAAGCTGGAAAATCAAGCTTGCAAGCTAATAAACAAGAAATAACTCTTACTCGAACAAGTTTACCGCATTGAGCAACTACTTCCAAACCGAGAGAAACGTCTCGCTTGCTTACACCTTCCAAATTCAAATTTTCAAGAGAATGCAACTTGCTCAAGCATCTTATTCCAGATCTGAAACCAATAGAATGCTAAATAGCAAACATCAAAGCTTACAGTCCAATATTATAAGAAAAGGCTAGTGAAAGCCCGGTTAGCTTCGTACATATAGGATTTTTCTCATTAGTGATTTCCTGAACAAAAAGAGATTTATGAGTATACGCCGCTATATATCTCTTACCATCAGGAACTTATCAGTTACGGCACTAAGACCTTCCAAACCTAAAGTCGTTAAATGGGGAAGTCGACCGAATAAAGCTAATCCAGAAGGCGTAAGATCTATAATAATGAATTCTTTGATGTGTAATGAAGACCAACAAACCTCTGTATAAAGTTTCTTGATTTGAAACGATAGAGACGTGCGTCAGATGGCGTAACTTGTGTATCATATCATATATAACAGCATCTTTCAGAATGAGTAATTCCGAGAAGTGAATGACCTAGGGATGGATAGTAGGGAGAGTGAACCACGTAAGACATACTGTAAGTTTTTTAAGATTGAAAATGTATTTCAGCGATGTCTCAGTGATTCTGTAGCACATCTCAAGTTCTAATTTCTTCAATGATGGAGGCGCTGTCTATAAAAATATCTGTTTACTGCCTTCATCTCCCACTGAAATTACCATAAAACAGTGTCCATTCAGGAACTTTGCATCAATGCTGACAGACTCAAGAGTTGGGGCGGCTGTGAAAATCTGGAAAAAAAACTGTAACTTGATTACTTTCTGATTATCCCTACTCGAATGAGATCGTTATCTCTAAGTCGATGTCTATGACAGACCAAGATATTTAGCTCTTTCAAATTTTTGCAAAAGCTGACTGTGTTAATGACAGATTGTCTCCAAGTCCACTGAGTACACTCCTATCAACCAAATATACTTTGAAATACGGTCCACTTTATCAAACCTGGAGGAATGTCGAACGGAACAGATCAAAGTTTAGGTATGTGATGTTCTTTCCGTAGATGCTTAAGAAGTAATTCAAACGCTTCTCGCTTAAACTGTCAAATCCATCCTTGTAAAACTCGACAGAAGTAATGGTTCTAGATACACTAGCTCTCAGTTGACGGCACACTGACCCACATGATATAATTCGTTCTGAATCAAATCGTAAACTATATCAACCATGCTCTCAAACCGTAAAGTGGGATTTTCGCAACTATTTTGTCCAAAATATTCGACGGTAAGGACAGTAGTAAGGACTCCTACAGAAAAGCGTGAGAAAATCAGAAACATTTGAGTCCTAACCTGTGCAACTGATGACCCAGGATCCTCAAAAGGGATGCAAGGCGTTAATTTCTCCATATTATCAAGAATGGAACTTAGAAAAAAATCTGATGAAGTTCCTGGCCGATCCATCTGGAAAGCATAATTGAGTTTGAAAAGTAAAAACAATTTGAATTCGAGTGGTAAACGTTTCAATCACGGGATGTTACAGAAATTTGTTTGTTTGACCGTTCAAAAACATTATTTTACCGCGTTGTTCCCCACAAACGATCGCCACAAGACCTTTAATTCGAACATGTAAATAGTTGCAACCGAAAATATCCTTATTGATCCATTTCGTGGTTGTTAGCGAAACAAACTGAATTATCTGATAGGGAATAGTTAAAGCAATCGGGGCAATTAAGTAATTACAATTCTGCAAGCCATGGAATATATGTAGATGTGCTATTTCCAGATTTCCAGTTAATGTGATTCATGCTGCTCCAATCAGAGCGGAGTTGTTCTGGTCAGTTTTTTTGTATTTCATCGTATTGTTTGCCGTTTTTCTTATCAGTTAACTATATCGATCATTAGTACTTTACTAAAGTCCTTAATGGGCTGAGAGACACCGGCCCCGAAATATATTTGTACTGATGTCGTAAGTGGAGAGGTCTAGTCGACACACTTCCACTCACATAAAGGTCTTGTAGCGATCAGCCATGTCATGGTGGCGCTGCGGTTGGCGAGCGGTCGCGATGACACACGGCTGAACTGTCCTGGACACGTTTTCAGCAGCTGGTGGTCAGTCCGAGAAAGAACGATGACCACTACTTTGTTGCATTATTATCTTAAATGAAAGCGTAAACTCCTTGTTGTTTTTCTGATTGCATTCATTCGTTCCTTGCTATTGATTAGGATGGACGCTCATTTGGAGCCCAATGTTTGCGCTATCCAATCTCTGCATTTGTTCATTCAACAAAAATTTTTAGTTTATATATTAAACAATACAAAGTAATAGTTAATTTCAGTACGCGTTGAGCCTTAATTAACACCTTTTTTGGTTGTATATATAGTTAATAAGTGAAAATGGCGAGTCTTCCCATAAAGTTTCACGAGCATTTGCAGGTTTGTCAGTTTGTTTTTTCTTTTTAAGTTATTTTTTTAGTTGTCAAATGTGGGCATTCGCCCTCAGACAATTTGCTTCGCGAATGTTACGATGGAATCCGATAAGTTTATCGTTGTTAGGGAAATGGTAAATCAATTTATTCAAATTAGTAGTAACCATGAAGTTTAGATCGGAGAATCTCAACAAGTAGTGATCATTGATTTATCTGATCCTGTTAATCCTCAAAGACGTCCTATTTCTGCAGATTCTGTCATCATGCACCCTACTGCAAAAATAATTGCTCTCAAATGTTGAAATTGACTTCGAGATGATTCTTTACCATTTTCTTTTCAGCTGGCAAAACCCTTCAGATTTTTAATATTGAGTTGAAATCCAAGGTGAAAGCTCATCAGAACAATGAAGAAGTTGTGTTCTGGAAATGGATTAATGAGAAAACTATTGCTTTAGTGAGTGAATCAGCCGTCTACCATTGGTCAATTGAAGGTAGGTCCTTGTGTAAATAAGCTGTTCAAAGATTGTGTTAAAGGTGATTCTGCTCCCGTCAAGATTTTTGATAGGCATATGTCCTTAAATGGCAGCCAAATTATCAACTACAGAGCGGATAATGACTGCAAATGGCTTGTTCTGGTCGGAATCTCTGCTAGAGTATGTGAAAGATTAATTTCTGAATATTCATAATCGATTGTAGGATAATCGGGTTATTGGAAGCATGCAGCTCTACAGTACTGAACGCAAAGTATCTCAACCAATCGAAGGACATGCTGCTTGCTTTGTTCGTTTCAAATGTGACGGAAACTCACAACCTTCTAACTTGTTCTGTTTCTCTGTAAAGAATGAAACCGGAGGAAAGGTTGGTTTTCGATGTTTTCCGTACAGTACGTTTTTTTGTTTTTAGTTGCATATCATTGAAGTTGGTCAGCCACCAGCAGGAAATCAACCTTTTGTAAAAAAAGCCGTCGATGTTCCATACACAGCAGAAACTGCTAATGATTTCCCAGTCTCCATGCAGGTTTGTCTTTTTCGATACCTTTCTAATTGCTTGGATGCGATGGTCATCTTCTTTGTCTTGACCGCCTGTTCGCATAGAACCGGTTCTTTCTCTAACCTTCCTGCGAACTTCTGTCCTTTGTTTCTCTTGATGGTTATTCAAAGCTTTCCAACTGTTTATAAAATTATAAACTATTGGTATAATCGTTAATATATCTAATTTCTCTTTATCCAAACAAATATTGCGTTTTAAGTCTTCTTCGCAACATGGGATTGTTTACCTGGTTACCAAGCATGGATTTGTACATTTATACGATTTGGAATCAGGAGCTCGTATCTATTCTAACCGTATTTCCACTGAAACAGTGTTCGTTACCACTGAGTATCAACAAACTGGTGGAATAATGGGAATCAACAGAAAGGGACAAGTTAGTTGCGAAGGAAAGACTATCAATAAGAATAAGCTGTTAAGGTACTATCTGTCTCGATCGATGAGGCTAATATGGTTCCGTTTGTCACTCAAACGTTGCAAAATCCTGACCTAGCTTTGCGTTTAGCTGCTAGATGTGATTTACCAGGTGCTCATATTTGTTTATTATGTCTATTAATCGTATGTAATAGGAGCTGATGAGTTATTCATCCGCAAGTTCAATCTTCTGTTCGGTAATAACCAGTTTGGTGAAGCTGCCAAGGTTGCAGCAACTGCCCCTAAGGGCATTTTGAGAACTGCACAAACTATCCAAAAGTTCCAACAATGTCCTGTTAACCCCGGCGGTGGAGCTACTCCTCTTCTCCAGTACTTCGGAATTCTTTTAGATCAAGTAACATTAGTAATCATTTTAAAGAAGTACAATAACATCTTCAGGGTAAATTGAACAAGTACGAAACTCTTGAACTTTGCCGGCCTGTACTCTCTCAGGGAAGAAAAGAGCTAATCAACAAATGGTAATTGACACTATTTTTGACTTCTGGAGTTTATGTCTTCTTTCTTAGGTTGAGTGAGCACAAGCTTGAATGCTGCGAAGAGCTTGGAGATCTTGTAAGACCACACGATCCCACAATTGCTCTTTCGATCTATTTGCGAGGAAATGTTCCTCACAAAGTTGTTCAATCCTTTGCTGAAACTGGTCAATTCGATAAGATCATCATGTATGCTAAGCGTGTTGGATTTGAGCCCGACTATCTCTTCCAATTGAGACAGGTTTCTTTTCATAAAATTACTGAAAATTATAAATTGGTTGTTTAAGATTCTTCGATCTGGAAATCAGGAAGCTGGGGCTAAATTTGCTCAAATGCTGGTATCTGAGTCAGAGAATGGAGAGCCTTTGGCAGATTTGAATCAAGTACTTACATTTCATTTTCAAAGTAGATTCATTAAAAACGTTTTTAGATTATTGACTGTTTCATGGAAGTTCAAGCTGTTCAACCCTGCACCTCTTTCCTTCTTGAAGTATTGAAAGGTGACAAGCCAGAGGAAGGACACCTCCAAACTCGTTTACTTGAGATGAACTTGTTAGCTCATCCACAGGTATGTGTTTTTTTGTAATTTATTATTAATATACTGATTTGAAGGTGGCTGACGCTATCTTGGGTAACAAGATGTTCAATCATTACGATAGAGCCCAAATCGGACAAATGTGCGAAAAAGCTGGACTTCTTCAAAGAGCATTGGAGCATTTCACCGATTTATACGACATCAAGAGAACCGTGGTTCATACTGCTCACTTCCAACTTGACGTCAGTTTCACATTTCGATAAATATATCTTATTTTATGTATTTTAGTGGATCGTCAACTACTTCGGATCTTTGTCTGTTGATGACTCTCTTGAGTGCTTGAAGGCTATGCTAACCCAGAATATTCGTCAGAATCTTCAGGTATAATTCTTGATTATGCTCTAAATTACCATATTATTCAAGGTTGTCGTTCAAATCGCTTCCAAGTATCATGAACAACTCGGAACCGATAAGCTCATCGATATGTTTGAAACTCACAAGACTTACGAGGGTCTTTTCTACTTCTTGGGATCTATCGTAAACTTCAGTCAGGACCCAGAAGTTCACTTCAAATACATTCAAGTAAGCTTTAATGACTTGGTGTCAATAGTTTTATGAACTAGGCTGCCACCCGTACTGGTCAAATCAAGGAGGTTGAACGTATCTGCCGTGAATCCAGCTGTTACGATCCTGAACGTGTTAAGAATTTCCTTAAGGAAGCTAAACTTACCGATCAAGTAAGGAAACGAGACAAAGCTAACAAAATGATTAATCTACTTTAGCTGCCACTCATCATCGTCTGCGATCGTCATGATATGGTTCACGATCTTGTACTTTACTTGTATAGAAACAGTTTACAAAAGTATATTGAAGTTTTCGTACAAAAGGTACATCAATTAGCTCTGTTATTGTTCATTCTTCTGTTCTTATAGGTCAATGCTGCTCGTCTCCCAATTGTTGTTGGAGCTCTTCTTGATGTTGATTGTAGCGAAGATGCTATTAAGCAACTTATCATTAACACCCGAGGCAAGTTTGATATTGACGAGCTTGTCGCTGAAGTTGAGAAGAGAAACAGGTAATTTTCTAAGTTTACTGTCGTCTTTATAATGATACTATTCAAGAATGAAGCTCCTCTCTCATTGGCTCGAGCTTCGTGTTCAAGATGGAGCTACTGACCCTGCTACTCACAACGCTATGGCCAAGATCTACATTGATTCTAACAACAACCCTGATAGATTCCTCAAAGAAAATCCTTACTATGACAGCAAGGTTGTAGGAAAGTATTGTGAGAAGCGCGATCCTCATTTCGCTTTCCTTGCTTATGAGCGAGGACAATGTGATGCTGAACTTATCAACGTCTGTAATGAGAACTCTCTCTTCAAGAATCTAGCCAGATATCTTGTCAAGAGAAGAGACTTTGAGTTGTGGGCTCAAGTTCTTAATGAGGAGAATCAGCATAGACGCCAGTTGATTGACCAAGTTGTTCAAACTGCTTTATCCGAGACTCAGGATCCTGATGATATTTCCGCTACTGTTAAGGCCTTCATGGCAGCTGATTTGCCTAACGAGCTTATTGAACTTTTGGAAAAAATTGTTCTGGACAACTCTGCGTTCTCCGAGCACAGAAACCTCCAGAATCTTCTTATCCTCACAGCTATTAGAGTGGGTTCAGAATCGGTGAATATTCTGTTAAATGTCTTATTTAGGCTGATCGTTCTCGTGTAATGGAATATATCCAAAAATTGGATAATTACGATGCTCCCGATATCGCCAATATTGCAATCTCAAGTGAACTTTATGAGGAAGCTTTCGCCATTTTCAAGAAATTTGATGTTAACAATAGCGCTATTAATGTAAGTGAGATACTATTCGTGCGTTTGATAGGTTCTGATGTAGGTACTCATCGAAAACGTTTCTAACCTTGACCGTGCCTATGAATTTGCTGAGAAGTGCAATCAATCTGATGTATGGGCTAGTTTAGCTAAGGCTCAATTGAGGCAGGATCTTGTGAAAGAAGCTGTTGACTCCTTCATCAAGGCTGATGATCCAGGAGCTTACATGGAGGTTGTCGATAAGTGTTCCCAGACCGGTAAAATAATTCAAGATTTGCTTGTTGAAAAATTATGATATTCAGGACATTGGGAAGATTTGGTTCGTTACCTGCAAATGGCTAGAAAGAAGTCTAGAGAGTCTTACATCGAGACTGAGCTTGTTTTCGCTTTAGCTAAGACTGGAAGACTTGCTGAGCTCGAAGAGTTCATTGCTGGCCCTAACCACGCTCAAGTTTCCCAGGTTCGCAACTAACCATATATCATATTCTAATACAATTCAAATCTAGATTGGAGACAGATGCTTTGACAATGGAATGTTTGAAGCTGCAAAGATTTTGTTCAACAACATCTCGAACTTCGCCAAGTTGTCTGTTACTCTTGTGAAATTAGGAGAATACCAAGGTGCCGTTGATGCTGCTCGTAAAGCTAACAGCACCAAGACTTGGAAACAAGTCTGTTTCGCCTGTGTTGAAAACTCTGAGTTCCGTCTGGCTCAAATGTGTGGACTTCATATCGTTGTTCATGCTGACGAGTTGGAAGAGCTTAATAATTTCTATCAAGATCGGGGTCATTTCGAGGAGCTCATCTGTAAGTTGATCATGAATCTGTGAAATTACGCTATCATCTTTTAGCTCTGTTAGAAGCTGCTTTGGGACTTGAACGTGCTCATATGGGAATGTTCACCGAGCTAGCTATTCTTTACAGCAAATATAAGCCCGAGAAAATGCGAGAGCATCTTGAGCTATTCTGGAGTCGTGTTAACATTCCTAAGGTATTAGCAGGAAAATGATCATTTCTTATTTCGAATTTAGGTGTTACGCGCTGCAGAGCAAGCTCACTTGTGGGCTGAGTTGGTATTCTTGTATGATAAGTATGAAGAGTATGATAATGCTGCTCTTACCATGATGCAACATCCAACTGAGGCTTGGAGAGAACAACACTTCAAAGAAGTTATTGCTAAAGTCGCTAATGTTGAATTGTACTACAAAGCCATGCAATTCTATTTGGACTTCAAGCCTTTGTTGATCAATGATTTGCTCAGCGTACTTTCACCAAGACTGGACCATTCTCGAACTGTTCAATTCTTCGTCAAGCGTACGTATTTTTTTCGCAGCAATGTTATAATCTATTGTTTCAGAGAATCATATTCCTCTTGTCAAGCCATATCTTCGTCAGGTTCAGAACCAGAACAACAAAGCCATCAACGAGGCTCTTAATCAACTCTTCATTGATGAAGAAGATTATACTGGTCTTCGTGCTTCAATTGACGGTCATGACAATTTCGACAACATTTCTTTGGCTCAACAGCTTGAAAAGCATGCTTTGGTCGAGTTCCGCAGAATCTCTGCTTACCTCTTCAAGGGTAACAATCGTTGGAAACAATCGATTGAGCTCTGCAAAAGAGACAAGCTTTATAAGGTACTCGTGTGAGGCAGGAATTTATGGATAATTTTCGAAATTCAGGATGCCATGGAATATGCCGCTGAATCTCGCTCAGCAGAGTTGGCTGAAGAGCTCATCTCTTTCTTCTTGGAAGAAAGACTCTTCGATTGCTTTGCTGCTTCCCTCCATCATTGTTACGACTTGCTCCATCCTGATGTTATCCTTGAGTTGGCCTGGAAACATAAGATTATGGACTTTGCTATGCCATACATGGTTCAAGTTCTTCGTGATTACCATACCAGAGTAAGAAGTTGATTAATGGACCGTTAAACTATTATATTGTTAAGATCGAGAGATTGGAACGAGCTGATGCAGAACGAAAGGAAGAAGCTAGAGAAAACCAGCAGCAGAATGGAATCACCAGTATGTTTTAACGCCACTATTGTAATACATTTTTAATTTTAGTGGAACCCCAGCTTATGTTAACCTATGGTGCTGGAATGCCTGCTTACGGATCAACTCCAGCTGCACCAGGAATGTATGGGCAACCATCCTATCCTATCCAACCTCCTTTCCCGGGATCCAACGGTGGTCCTTACATGTAATTAATTAATTTATTACTACCCTCGGTTCATTCGTTCCTTCCTCCTCAAACTGTTGACTAATATTCGAGGAATCCATCTAGGAACGTGAATCTTTTTTTCTATCCATAATTATAAGTAATTATTAATGTATCTCTAGTAATATTTAATTTATATAAGTTATAATAGTGATGTGCAGTGTTTATCTGTGATTTTTTTTGCATGTGCATGTAGATTCCTATGGCAGATTCCTCTTGTAATAACTCTCATGGTTAGTGCTTCGGATCAAGAGATGGTCAGCAAGTTGTTGTTTGATCAATACTGTTTTTACCCAATATTCCAATAAATTATTTTTTTCATATCAAGTCTTCTAATGTCTAGTTGAATCTATTTCCATACTTCCCTCTTCAAAACTCGACGCAGAAATTTTCAGATTGTTTTTCAGAGCTCAACATTCCAGCGATGTTATTATCAGTTTTGGGTAAGATATTTTAAACTATTTGCTACTGATGTTGACCTTTGACATGTACTATGAACTCTGAATAACCTAAACTTATTTATTGTTAATGATTGGTTGTTCGCTAAGATAAGAAATACTTAATCTCTACTTCGGAACATCATTATTTTCATTTTGCTTGTCACCATCTAAAAACTATTAAAAAGACAACTCATCCTTATTTCAGACTATTGAATGAATCGGGAACTGTACGAACATCTTATAAGTACCAGTAGCTCATCTGCTTCTTCTACAGTAGATACGAGACGTATCTGGAATAATATATTTATTAATCCATAAGTTAACGTTTTCAGATCCACATAGACGAAACATGGGACAGTTGAGCCTTTTGTTCCTCAAAAATGCTATTCTTATGACAAGAAACTATGGATGGACGTTTTTCGAATTAGTACTACCCATCTTATTCACATTGCCCATCATTATATTAGTTTTAAATGTTAGATTCATATCTATTAGCTCGAAATATTTTCTTATCTCAGAATCAAAATTCAACAATGTCCCCTGAGTTGTCTTTCGGAGAGCTCACAATTCGTGGAAATGATAAAGATACAAAAGAGAATGCAGGCTTCTCTCAGGCAATGTTTTCCACGTGGTGCAGAAGAGAACAAGTAGAAATAGCTTACTCGTATGTTCTCAAAGTACATCACACTTATTACGAGGACGAATTTAGAACCAAGGAGTCGGTCGATTTTGCTGATGAAATTATGAGAGAATTCGAAGAGCATTTCAAAGGATCAGGATTCAGAATTAAAGCTACAAGATTTGATAGTCTCAAGGAGTTACAAGATGTTCTCATGGACAACTTGGAAATTCAGGGTATTTGCCGATTTAAGAGGTGACTCAACCATGTCGGAACAAAACAAATTATTTATTGTTTAGGTTTGTCAACGGTGTTTATTTCAGTAGGTTGAACAGAGACGATTTTATTATAAATTATAAAATAATAACCCCAAGCCATATTGGAGGAGTTGTAGGCATAATACTTTTGTTTTATTAAATACAATTTGTTAAAGCAAGATAATTGGAAGCTGGATACCAATTGGGATGAACAGTATGGTCAAGCTGATCAATTCTACAAGTATGTTAACATTTGATTTCGCAATTGGATTGATAAACTCAGAATGCCATTGGATCCTCCTTACTGGAAATCTGGCTTCTTAAGTTTTCAGAAAAGATTAGATATGGCATTCATTAAAGTAAGTCAGACTACCAAACTTGATAAACTTATCAGCCGATTAAAGATTACTCAAAACGTCACTATTTTTGATCCTGTGTTGCATCTTGAAAGGCTGCCGGAACCATCTTATTACATAAGCACGTTGAGTTACTTCTTGAAATTCCTCCCGATCCTATGGGGACTTTTGTCATTTTTAATAGTTTTACACGCTGCGAAAGATTCTGCACAAGAGAAAACAGAAATTAAGGTTCGTGAAATGAGGAATATGTTGCAAATAGTTTACTCGATAGGATTTCTTATCTGTTATGGGTTTATCAACACCTGCGTTCTACTTGTCGCATATTCTTTTCAATTACTTAAAATGCCTAATCATCTTTCTGGTGTGTGCTGTCCCACTCATTCGCAACATCCCTGTAAGCTACTGTTATTTCGAAATTTCAAACAATTATTAACATTTTAAGGAAATTTCAAATTCTCTGTTTTTGTTTGTTGTTTGTGTTTATGGATATGGTGTTGTAACTTTTGGAGTTTTCATATCCTCAATGTTCAAGACCAGCAATTCAACAATCAAAGGTGCGTTAATGAGTTTCTACTAGTTCTGTATGAGATTGTTTCAGTCACCATCCTTGTTTGGATGCTCTCAATTGGATTTGCTTATAAACTCCCAAATAAAGAAATGATCATGCGAAGCTTCTTTTTCTCCTTGAACATCAATGGCGCGTTTTCAATGACTATCAATGGGATGAACGACTTCTTAACTCGAGGTTTCTTTCTTAACAGCTTTGGTGAAAACGAGAATTATCACAGGTGAATATCTTGGTTGGCATAATATCTTTGTTGGTGGTCATCATTGGTTCACAGTTGGGTTCGGAATAATCATGATCATCGTTGATATTATATGGATGTCTGTACTGACGCTGGTTTTTGATAAACTACTAGCGGGGGGCGATTTCTCATTCATGTTCCATTCTAACAGATCCGTAAATAGAAATAATTTATTAGATAATAAAAATGTTTCATTTAGACTGATAACATAGATGGTGGGCGTGATACGAATTCAGACGCAAATGAAGTTGATACTGGCTTACTCACCGATGGAATTGAAAAAATTTCTGTGGATTTTCTTAAAAAACGATGGTATAGAACTGGTGAAGTTGCTGTGGATAACATTTCATTGAAAACTTACGCTGGTCAAGTGTGTTCATTAGATAATGCTGGTGTTAGTTCTTGCTTTATAGGTTACTGTTCTACTAGGCCATAATGGAGCTGGTAAAAGTACTACGTTTTCTATGATTTGTGGGCTTGTTTCGCCAACAGCCGGTAGTATTTCGATTTGTGGAGCCAATGCTGACTTCCACACATCGAGACGAAACTTAGGCTTGTGTCCACAAGTATGTAATACTATCCCATATTCTCTTAATTTTTTCCCTCGAAGGGTAATCCACTGTTTGAGAAACTCACAGTTATGGAACATCTATGGCTCATACATGGACTAAAGGGTGCCAGAACTGATTATAAGGTTGAAAGTAAACAGTTGCTTGACGAAATTAAACTTTCTGAAAAAGCTCATGAGGTACTATCAAATACACAAATTCAAATAATTTTTGTAAAGTTGTCGAGAAATTTATCTGGCGGTATGAAAAGGAAGTTGTGTGTGTGCATGGCTTTGATTGGAGGCAGTGAAGTTGTTTTACTGGATGAGCCAACTGCTGGTATGGATCCCGGAGCACGTCGAGATGTTGAAAACATCCTCCAAAAAATTAAAAAGGACAAGTGAGAAACATTCCTAAAGGATCGGGTTTATGATTTTTTACTCTCCAGATCTGTTCTATTGACTACCCACTATATGGATGAAGCTGAGTTATTAGGGGACAGAGTATTCATTATGTCAAAAGGAAAAATTGTATGTAGCGGCTCTCCAGGATTCCTTACCAAGAAGTATATAATTTCACTTTACTTTTTAGAGAAATGTTTAAAAATAGGTATGGAGTGGGTTATGTTATGACTGTCGTGACTGATGAATTAACCAATGTGGATTTGACGAAAGAAAAAATTCTACAAGCAGCTTCCGACTGCAGTATATTCAAAGCCGCCTGTAGCCAGAGTCATGGAAGTCAGCTCGAGTTCACTTTACCTTTAGAATCCCAGACGAAGTACCTTTTTCAAAATGATTTTTTTCGAAATCGTTGTGTTTCTAGCTTCCCTCTATTTTTCCAATCATTAGAGAATAATCAATCGATGTGGGGAATCAGTAGCTTCGGATTATCTATGACGACTTTAGAACAGGTATCGCATCTAGTCTCGCCGTTCAGTTCAACTAACTGTTCTAGGTTTTCTTGAAAGTGGGAGAAGAAACAGAAAAGAGTAGCAATGATGAAAGTGTTAAGCAGTTGTATGAAAAACTAGTAGAGAGTCAGAGAGGTATGTAATGAAACTAAATTTTTCTCAACGATTTGTTAAGATCCGCGGTTACATGGAGTGGCTTTAATATTCTCTCAGTTTAGAGCTATTATTAAAAAAAGAATACTGTACTCTCATAGACACTGGCTGCAACTCTTAATTCAGGTAAAGAAAAACAAAAAACGATGACTCACACATTTCATTAAGTTTGTTCTACCAATATTGATATTACTTGGAACACGTTTTATGACTACCCACAACTTTAACACTGTTTTCGGTGGTAAACAATTTCCTGGACGAAAAAATAGCAAAAAATTGTTTTTTTTTTAGAAAGAGATCTCTCTTACAACAGTATTGGACCAGCTAGAGTTATTCTCCTAGGTTCAAACAATGACGAATTAGTTGATGAATACAGGCGACTTGTTATAAACGCTGGCGATCTTCTCTTGCATCAAGTGCCTGATGATGTTAATGACACACTCACTCTTCTTCGTCTTCCAAAAACTGTTCCACCTATTGGTTTTGGAGCACATTTGAATGAAGAAGATGCCAAGGTAATCGTGTGGGTTTTTTCAGATAATCCAGTATGTTTTCAGATTTTCTTTAACGCCAAATCTCCACATTCTATATCAGCTGCCATCAACTTACTCCATAATGCTTACTTACATACATTCACAAATGGCATTGGTAACGCTGGTTTGTGGATACTGTTCTTATCTTTTTTCGTATTGAAGGCTCCATTGGTGTTTCGGTTTCGACATATGGAAAATATGCTGATACTTCCAACTTGAATGAAGGAGAAGATATCCTTCTAGCCCCTGTTATCGTGTTTGCCCTGTCGTTGGTAACTTCTTCAGTTGTCATGTTTCTGGTTGAAGAGCGCGTTTGTAAATTCGCTCACCAACAGAGTTTAACTGGAATTTCTCCTGCCGCCTTCTGGGGGTTCTCATTCATTTATGACACTGTATTATATGCTATAATGTGCACTGTATTCACGTGTATGTTCATAACATACGGATGGATGGAAGGATATATTATTCAGTTAGTTTCGTACTCGTGTTCTTCAATTTTAAAATTTTTTTCAGCGTCGTGATGATGTGGATTTTATATTTCTGGGCTTGCGTTCCGTTTGTTTATGCCGTTTCCTTCATAATGTCGTCTCCTTCCAAGGCTAATATATCCTTAATAATCTGGCAACTTTTCGCAACTCTATCAGGTATACGAAGTTGGCCAAAGTACCCACCCATCATATCTTTCCAGCTATGCTCATGGTGTTCACGCTCTCGTTACTACCCAATTCTCCCATTAGTACCGACATGATGAATGTCATAATGGTGAGTTGTTTTCGTTTTTCGTCTTCGAAATTAATTCTGCTTTCAGTCGTTGTTGATATTCCTACTTCCTTCATTTGCTTTGGGCAATGGATTCATGGCTCTAGGATCTCTGTCTGCGAAACATGTGGATCCTGCTCTAGTCTGGGAGTGGAACAATTTGGGTAAATAAAACTTTGAAGCAGCATCGCACGAGTATTCTGTTTAGGTCGTAACTACGTGTTCATGATATTTTTTGGTCTATTATCCTCGATAACATTCCTTGCCTTCCAATTCAAATCTGTCCGTCTCAGCTTCTTCCGGATATGGGAAATTCGGTCGGGTCTTAGAAGAATCGAACAAGTTTGCTCTCGCATTTCGACAGAATTCTCAACAATATTTTAGGAACCGGAAGAAGAAGATGAAGACGTTGCGAGAGAGCGGAACAAAATAGACGACTTAGTGAGACGAGATGAACTTGCTATGGAAGTCAAGGTTTCATACCCTTTTTGTATGCATAATGATAGTCGTCATTCAGGACTTGACTAAGTATTATGGTGGATTCCGAGCACTAGATCATCTGTCATTAGGTGTTTCCAATGGAGAGTGTTTCGGATTGTTGGGGGTCAATGGAGCAGGAAAAACAACAACTTTCAATATTCTCACGGGTATCTCTTTCCCATCGTCTGGAACAGCCAAGATAGACAATCGTGATGTTTCGGAACAAATTGTGTGTTTTCGGCTTCTTTTCCTTTCTGACGTTGTTTTGATTAGGCTATCGGATATTGTCCTCAATTTGATGCCGTACTCATGGATCTAACAGGAAGAGAGACCCTAGTGGTAACATGATATTGCGGAATCTCATTAACTCATAAGTACTTTCAGATACTCGCCAAACTCTATGGGTTCAGTAACCCCTCCATGAAAGCTGATGTTGTACTTAGAGCTGTAGACTTGAAGGAACATGGTGATAAGCTGGCACGGTTTTACAGGTAACTTACATACTTTCATGAGAGGTTTTCATGTCATGACTGCAGTGGTGGTCAAAGAAGGAAGTTGAGCATTGGATTAGCGCTGATGGCATCGACTCGAATGGTAATTCTGGATGAGCCTACGGCAGGAATAGACCCTAAGGTGAGCTCCTTTAATTCGATCAATAAAATTTTTCTCTGATAATCCAGGCACGAAGAGATATCTGGGATGTTCTTTCTGTCGTTCGCAATTTGAAAGAATCTGCCATGGTTCTAACTTCACACAGTATGGATGAATGTGAGGCCTTATGCAACAGAATAGCAGTCCTGCGAGAAGGAAGAATGATTGCCATTGGAACTAGTCAACATTTGAAGTCAAGGTTTCCAATCATCGGAGGTCATCAATTGAAACATTTTTTTGCAGATTCGGTAATAATTATACCCTCACAATCGTAGCTCCAGCCTCAGATAAAAAGGGAATAATAATTGGAAAAGTAAATTCTGAATTCCCACAATCTACACTGAAAACGCATGCGAATAGTGCATCGTTAACTATGAAATGGCAGGTTTGTTCTGATATTCTCAGTTTCGTTGAAGTTACAAAACTACTTTAGATTGCTCGGATGCCGAATGATCGATGGTCATCTATTTTCAAAAAGTGTCAAGAATTAGCTGACTCTGTTCAAGCAAAAGACTTCTGTCTGGCGCAATCGTCTTTGGAAGAGACTTTCCTACGGTTGGCGAACTACTCCTCTCTCTAATAAGAAGAGCATAATACTGCAAAGCATAATCTAATATATTATATTATTTATTATCCGTGTAAACGGACGCGGTGAGTTTATATCCTTTTGTGATTGTTTTCAGTGCAACTTTCTAATCCTAACTTTCATGTTGCCGCTCCCATAATTAGAATTACGGTTTATTTGATTCACGGGAGCTTAATTAATATTTTCCGGTTACGGCTTTACCTCACTTATAAACTTGCCTTTCCCATCCTTTGTCATATATATCGCATAATACCTTAGAATAAATTTTTACGCTGAGTAATGTGAACTATTCAAGTTCAAGTGAAAACAACAAGTTTGAACAGTACTTGCGTGGGCGAAGATTAACTTGTTAAACAAGAGTTATCAAACAAATGACTGATAATTGTTTATCAGTTGTGAAAAAACATTTGATAAAAGATCAAAAGTATCTGCACGGAGTGGGATTTGAACCCACGCCCTCATTCGAGGACCAGAACACTCATCCCAATACTCTGGGCAAGAACTATCTTGAGTCTGGCGCCTTAGACCGCTCGGCCATCCGTGCGCATTAATGGTCTGCAAAGTATTATAAATGTCCCTAATATGAGAGAATGCACTTTGCGGGTACAAGTTTTCACTGTAAAAGCTTTGTCGAAGAACAATTCTGTTCAGGATCGAGTTTCCTTTGCAGCGTACGAATGAATGTAATGCGATCCATGCAATCATAAACGGCAATAAAGATTGCAATTAATCAGAGCGTCAGGAAAAGGTTAAATTTCTTGCAAATATGAAAACTTCGTGAAACGCTATGAAACGCTTTGAAAGCTTTGAAAAGTGATGTTTGATGTGAATGGAAGTAAAGTCATTCACCTGAAATATTGTACTTTTGTCTTTGTTTGAAATCTCGTCATCCCCCTTTTCATAAAGTGTTTGGGTGCTTTGTTACCACCGTTTGCGAGATAATTGCAGCGTGGAGATAATTATTCTTTTCGAATCATCTGGTCGTGTGCTGCAAGAAAAGTTTGAGAAGTTTGTTAGGCTTGGTATTTCGAAGAAGTAAGAATTAAGCAAGCACTGCAACGTTTTTGAGAAAGATAATTGAATTCGAATGCACTTGTGATTATAAGATTAAGAAATTGAACTGGACCACTTGAAGAGCACAGAATGTATTTGGAATGTCTACGGCATGGCTACTCCGTTACAAACTTCAAATCATGTTTGATTGTGAGATATAAATGGTACAAAGATGCTTTTTAAATGTTTTCAAGTATCTTCTTTTGAATTGAATTTTCAAAAATCTGTAAATCTGATTCATGATCTCAGGAATTTGTAAACCAATGCTAAACGCGTCACAAAGAAGAGTGCATTATAAATTCTATGTATGTATATTATAAATTCAGTGGATGAATTTATGAAAATTAGTTTGATCCAAAGAATGTATGGTAATCAAAACAAAGAAAAAAATTAATTTTATTTGTTTGACTCACATTTTAGCGCAAAAAAAAGATACATTATTAGGTTTTTTTACGCAAACAGACTTAATGTGATATTTGCAACATTGCCGCCAACGCCGCCACCACCACCATCATCATCATCATCATCATCACATCATATTTGAATTCGTTTCAATAATTTAAGGATTTTGCTGAAACTTTGTTTTTTTCCTTTTTCCTCTTATCTTCATCTTCATTATTTTCAGTTCCAATTTGCGTTTTATAAATATTTATTCAGATAAGTTCACGTACGTGACACGTGACACGTGGTCGAGCTGTCTTTAACATCATCATCATCATCATCATCATCTGGATCACGTGGACTAAATCATTTCACTTCACTGTCTAGGCAATGAGCTGGTCGTTGATCTTCAATCTCCCCCATGGTATGTTTATTTGAATATCTTTGAGACTTGTATCCATAATTATATGTGAGCTATTTGAACATTTCTTTTTTCAATATTTTTGACGCATGTACTATAATCAAGACTCATCTTCTTGCTCAAGTATTAGGTTTCGAGATATTATTATATTCTTTCCTTTGAAATAAAGCATCCCTTTTATCTTGAATTGTCCCTTATTAATTGCCTTCTCTCACTAGTCTTTCAACTATTCTTTCATAGCTTCATCTGAGCCATTCGGCTAAATCCGCTAACCATGCCACGCCCATATGTGCTCGTTTTTCTATAACCACGCCCCTGAAAGAAAGGAAACAGACATCCAGGAAAAAAAAAGAGCAGCATTGGCTCTGTTGTCATACTCTTAGCAGTTTGTGTGTCTCATCTTGCTATCTTCAATCATTTTGTCGTTTTTTATAATCACTTCTTTCTTTTTTATTGGAATTATATATTATGATTGATTTGGTGTTAGCCTTTTCATGCTGTTTTTCTACTAACAGTCTCAATTTTATTCTTAATATTCATCAATGTTTTTATTTCAGCCAAACTGATAGTAGGAAAAGTCTGACGGTGGACGTTACCGTCCGTCCCCCACACTGAGGCACGTCATGTTGCTAACGGCTGTAATTTATATTTCTCTACTGATCAGTATAACGGCAGAACATCCACCGGTGTGCCTTCCTAGAATCTCAATACAAAACGCTAATATACTCATTTAGATGATGAAAACAGATAAGGAAATCGAATATGAGCTGCCACCACAAATCGAGTCCGAAAAGTAAGTTGACAGCTATTTTCTTTCATTATCTTTGTGTACCCCCTTAGCTCGCTCATTCATCAATCTGTTTACGCATCTCATTTCCCTGTTTTGCATCTTCCTTAAATTTGAGTTCAATTCTAAGCATAACACCTGTTTTGAAACTTTATAAACTTGCTTCTTAATATGGTGGCAGTATAATGCTTTTGTTTTTTTTCAAAGACGGCAAATTGATTTGTAAGCTTTCTCATGATGTCTTGATTTGCTAATCTTTGATTTTCACCGACTAGTCTTCCTATTAATCGAGATGAACCTTACCTATTTCTTTTTCATTTTTTTCTTCTCATTTCCTTTAGTCCAACTAGGAAGTAGTGGCTAACTTCTTGAAATCGTTCTGATACACCCTTGGTTTTTATTCGATGCTGAGTAGTACTTCAACTAATCGTTCCAACCAGCTATTACAAGTTATAACGCTTGAAAGTTTGAATACAAAATGAATTTGAAGCGAATAAACTATGTAGAGGGCAAAGTTAGCTATTCATTTCCGTTGTCATAAGGCTTAAAGAAGGTTTACTCCGAGTAGCGATAAGACTTTCTATGGCTTCTCTTGATTAAGCTGAGACGTCAGATAATTTTTGGCTCCCAATTTTCTCAAAGTTCAGTGAGCATAGAACGTGATGAGATATACAGAGTCTGTTAATGCTTACGAGAGCTATTTTTTTTTTCAGTGACAAGGAAACAACTCTCAACACGAAGATAGAAAATAATGTCAGCAAATTATTAGACAAGTTGGTGGCCAGTCACGATCGTCGAATACGTCCTAATTACGGAGGTATGTTATTTTTTAATTGTTTGTGCACAAGAAATTGGAGGCTTATTTTCCTTTCATGCGGGGTACCTCATGGCATGCATTCAATGCTTCTGTATAGTCTTTTTTCTCAATTTTTGAACCGGAAACGTTGAATGCGACATTACTTCTCTTTGTGTTCTGTTGTGATAAACGTTGACGTAAACTCTCGCACCAGGTGACCATCCGGTTTTTTGATTGTGTTGCAAAAAAAGGAAGTTAGAGGATAAATGAATCAGATCTAATCCTAAGCGCTAGTTTCTTTAGAAATGCATGAAATCATAAAGAAGCGCCAATACTCATAAGGGACTAGCTCTAGAGTTTAAATGATGAACGGCTAGCCTGCGTTCCCTCTCATAGCATTCTCACTTAATCTTCTTCCTCGTTCGCTTCGCTTATCATATGTTTTTTTCTCTCATGGAGCTCATTAAGTAGACACGAAACCGTCTCCCAGCCAGCGCCAATGATAAAAACAGCAGCTTTTTCAAATTGAGATAATTGCATAGTTGATTTGTTAGGAATGCTTATTGGAAATAGCTTTTCTACTATGTTGTTTTTCAAAATTAGGATTAAATGAGGGAAGGTATCGAAATTATACCTCAATTTGAAGATTTTTCTTGCCTTGCCAATTGAATCAAAATGTTCTGTTTTTGTCTTTCTCTCTCTCTCTCTTTCTCTTCTCAAATGAAAGTTCGCAAACACACAGTTCAGTTGTGAGGAAAGATTTGAAGGGCTCGCAAGTAGTCGTAGTAGTCGGAACTTGGTAGCCTTTTGTTGAAGGGAGTAAAACGCTTATTGATAGAGCTGTTTTCATTGTATGATGCTGTCCATCTGACTTGGTGATAGTAGCAGTCCATAGGGGATTTTGTGTGCACCCAGTATATATTTTTATATGTTTATTTCCAAAGAATTTGTGACAGTCCAGCTTTGTAAAAAAAACTGAAAAAAAAACGAGAAAAAAGGATCGCAAACAGCAAATAGCATAACAGATGAGCGTTTTCCAACTTTTCAATTCAACTATGAGATTATAATACTTTAATATTGGAAAAAAATATCAAAATCACAAAATGAGTGTTTACTGTTTCATCGTTTTGCCTCCCCCCCCCCACTCACTTCTACCTCCTTCTCCATCTCTCTCTCTCTCCCTCTCTGCGTTTAGTTTGTTTTTTTAATCCATTCTAGCACGGTTATTTGCATGAATTAATATACTATCATCAAAGCCTAGCTGGATATATTTTTCACATTGCCTAGATTGTTGTTATATCGTTTTTTTGAAATTTGTTTTTTTTTTCATCCATCTTTTTTTTTCCAGGTCCACCAATAGAAGTCAATATCACTGCTCACATAACAACTATCAGTGCCGTATCTGAAGTATCTATGGTATTTTCATTTTCTTTCAATTTGTTTTTTTTATTATTCATAATATGTATATATCATGCTTAAATCGCATTAACACATACACACATACATAAGGGGGGTGTAGTTGTATATAGTTTGGCAGGTTTTAATGATTTCCGATTTTGTTCCGGCTCTGAATCATTAAAACGTTGCGGAATAAGGAAGCTGAACACCTAACGATTTTTTGAATGTTTTCCTGCCGTCGTGCAAAAGCATGCACGTTTCTTTTTTTTTCTTTTCTTTTTTTTCGAAATTGTTGGGCTTTTTTTTTATTTTATTTCAAAAATGGCCACTCTGAACCTTTCGCGTCTGAAAAGATATATCTCGACTTTTCACACTTGCACACACACTTTGCGAATAGAGTCTTTGGAAGCGTAATTTTATTCCCGACAATCTTTATGCCTTCATTTTGCGCTTAGTTAACATTTTTCTCGCTGATATATTCACTTTAAAAACTTTGTTAGCATAAAATGGCTCTCTGTACAATGTGACAATGGTCAACTAGCTTGACTTTTGCTCCACATGTTCGTTTTGCAACATAAAAAAGAAGAAAATCACTCTGATGCTTTGTGAGAGATAAATTTATCATAAAGCGAACACACAGTGCTTTCATACATTTTAATATTGCAGGATTATACTCTGGATTTGTACTTACGACAAATATGGAAAGATCCACGATTGGCCTGGGAGAGTGATGTGGAGTCCTCATTAACAATAGGTAAGATCTATTCGTTAACTTGTTTGGGTATTGATTAGATGGAATAGTGTCTCAATGATGGAAACATCTAATGACGTTGTTATGTTTCATTATTCCATTCTACTTTCGTTGTACTGTGATTAGAATAATGAGTTCGGGAGGAATGAATTCTATAAACAGCTGAGATAGTGATACAAGCCACTGAGAAGGTTTCAGAGAGCTAGTAAGACGAGCAGTAGAATGTGTGTTACGAAGATTGGGGAGAGCGCTCTAAGTTGGTACTCTACTAGAAATTGGTGGAAAGTTAATTCATTTTTTTTTACTATATGCATGAATGAGATTAAGTAGATAGAGAACGAACAGTAGTATCATCATAGGCTTGAAGCTATGAATACACTTGAGTTGAATCATACAAGGATAGATTTTGATTGTTGGAATATATAAGTGTATTCCTTATAAATTTGGGTGGCCAGCTTACCCTCGAGGAAACGAATGAACAAAACTAATTATTGGGCACAATTGCCGCTTTCTTTTATTTGCTCAGAAAGAAATAGAAAAGGATATAGAGGTTGGGTTAGTTACTGGGCATAAGAGCTTTACCACATTTCTTATTCCCCCTCCCTATCATGTACTCATCTTAGTGTCTAACTCTTCAGCCATGAGAGTATAAAGAAAGATAGCAACATAGGGGTTTGGGAATTGAATGGAGATAGAGAAAAAAAAGCGGATATTCATGTTTTTTCTTTTGTCATCTCTTACAATGTTCCATTCCAGGAATTGATATGGTAAAATCTATTTGGACCCCAGACACATTTTTCCCGAATGAAAAGAAATCTTTTTTTCATGAGGCTACATCCCATAATTCATTTCTGCGGATAGATAATCACGGCAACGTTCTACGAAGCATTCGCCTGACAGTTACAGCAAACTGCCCCATGAATTTACACACAGTGAGTTCTCTTTCATCTCTGTTTTGCCTTTTTTGTTTTCTGCTCTCAGAAAGTAAATTGAAATTCCATTGACTAACCCATTCTCATCATGTTCTTAAAACAGTTGCTTTTTCTTCATCGAGCCTTCCTTAATCCTCAACACGCTGTTTTTCTAAACAGCCTCAAAACAGTTGCAATTTTCAACCTCAGCAGCATCGCTTCTATTGTAGGGAATCTTACCGAAGATTCTAGTCTTCCATCTAGACTCACTGAACGGTTGCATTCTCAAATGACCTCACAAAACGGTTGATATCTCAAAAACAATCTCAGAGCGGTTGCATTCCCGAAGGCTATGCCAGAATAAGAACAATCAAATTGCACTAGCACAGACAGACCTGTTGCATGTTTAACTCTCCGACAAGAGGGTGCATTCTGGCTGTTAAGGGATGTTTTCAGTTTTTTGAAGATATTTTTTTGGAATATTGATGTCTCCATGCTCTTTCTCTCTCTCTCTCTCTCTCTCTCTCTCTCTTTCATCTTAAGTTATTATTCTTCTGATTGATAATGTTGTGCTTTGCTCTGGCTTCCATGATTTCATTTCAAATGTGCCTTCTGTGTACTCTTCCACATCACTAACATATGCTTTTCAGTTCCCCCTGGATATTCAAGAATGTGCCTTGGAAGTTGAAGTAATTAATATTTTTATTATACTAATCATCATTTTCTTGTTTTAGAGCTACGGGTACTCAACAAGAGATATTATTTATCATTGGCACGGCTCCAACGCTGTTACTATAGATGAGAATGTTCATCTTGCTCATTTCTCTATTGGTAAACATTGGTTTTACGAAAGAGTCATTTCTTTAAGTACAGGTTGGTTGATGTGCTTTATGCTTTGTTTTTAAGCAATGAAAGTTTAGGTAATTATTCACGTTTGACAGCCTATTTCACATTTAAACGGAATATCGGATTCTACTTAATTCAAATATATTTTCCTTCCTCTCTGATTGTTGTAATTTCATGGGTCAGTTTTTGGTTGAACAGGGATGCTGTCCAAGCTCGTATATCTATTGGTAAGTATGCAAAAGCTTATGAATTTCAACTTGTTTACAATATAATTTGACTTGAAAACTAAACTTTACGTTTTCTTAGTTCATTTAATCGCTAGAATTACTTTCTCTCTGTGTTTTTTAAAAAGAAAACAGATACATTGAACATGCTTCTCATATTACTATTTTCAGGGGTCACTACTGTTCTAACCATGACTACACTTATGACCAGTACAAATGCTAGTCTTCCCAAAGTTAGCTACGTTAAAAGCTTAGATATATTCTTGGGAATGTGTTTCTTCATAGGTCAGTAATTTCATGTACATATTCATATCTCATCCATCACATTTATAGTTTTTGCTTCGTTACTGGAATATGCTGCGATTGGATACTTAATGAAACGAACTCGATCTGTAACTACCGCTTCTCCAGTTCAGTATTACGAGACTGGTGATGGCGTATTAAAACGAGAGACCAGCGTCAAAAAGAAGAAGAGTAACAGTAAACGGAAAGATACATCAATTCGAGTAAGTTCAGCTTTATGTTCTCTATATGTATATATCTATATGGGCTCTCATTTCGAAGTACTAATGTTTTTAACTTTCCACATTCTCTCAAAGTTTGTTGGGATCATTTTACTGATGTATTGATGTGCATTCATAGAGCATTCGAGCGAAAAGGTGATTGAAATTCTATTCGAATGATGCTCAAAGTATCACTTCAACCTATTCACGCTTCTCGATAGTTGAGTTCAAAAATTTCTGAGTGAGACAGCCATTACGAAATCTTTATGGTTGAAGTCAGTTATATTGAATTTATTTTTTTTGCGAGTTCCATGAAATGTTCATATATTAAGCTTTGATGGATTCAAAGAATTTTTAGCTTTTGGGATGCGTTTGAGTGTAAAAATTAACATATTATATGGGATTGCGAGCTTGAAGCATGTGTTTTGGTTAGGATGAGGCTTTTCTTGATAACTCAGTTTATTTCCTTATTTTGCCTTTGTTCTCCGCAGTTATAGTCAACCAATCTTCAAGCTGTCTTTCACGTGTAATCGCAAAGCTTATGCTTATGAATAACATACATGGCGGAAAGATTCTGTATTCTTGCAAGAACAAGTCGTTCTTTGGCCACCTAGACATCTGCACCCATAGCTCTTTGGGGACTACTGCATTGAGAAAACATGTCAAAAATATAGAATATAACTCCATAAGGGATGTATCTGATATATGAGAGGTTCAATTACTTTTTGTGTTAGGTATCTAACTTTGTGCTAGTCACGCATCTATATTCGGTTCAACCCATATACGGAACTTAACGTATGATGCACCCCGGTGACAAATACTTGACACTCCAAATGACATCCTCTTTGATACGTTCTTATTACTCATTCGTTTTTCATTAATCTGTCTGCCGCGAAACATCCAGTAAAATTTCCGAAATTCATAGTATTTGATTAGCGAGGGAAGGCAAATCTATTATTCCAGATGGAAACTGACCCTGCTACTCAAGACCAACGAATACCACTGCTAGCTATGGTCCCGATGCCGCCGATACCGTTCAAGCCGAAACAAACAATATTCTGCGGAGTACGCGCGGCTAAGGTGAGTTTCAATCACTCAATAGAAGATAACATACTATCTATCTCTCTATTATAGGTTGATCTGGTTTCACGCATTGCTTTCCCAACATTCTTTATTCTCTTTCATATCGTGTACTGGGGATTTTACGTAAACTTCGGAGGCTAATGTAGAGAGCAAAGATGTCTTCTTCTCTGATTTTTTTAGGTTTTTCGGCTAAGAATTATAATAGCTGTTTCAAGTACTCATGTTTTGAAAACAATGTTCACATTAGAAACTTGAGTATGTTATTCGCTCACATGTGATATTAAATACTTTGTGATCTCATTTTTTTCAATCTGAATGTTCAATGTTGGATGCATCTCTTATCTCGTGCCTTAAATTGATTTGTATTTACTGTTATAATAAATTTATCTTTTCTGTTTTCATGGTTTGCAAATTTGTATGTTTGTCATTTACCTCGGCTTTTAATATATGTCATCGAAATTTTGCCGACTTCCGGTTTTTTTTCTTCAGCATCATCATAAATAGACGCCGGCTCTGCCGATGGCGTCAAAACAAAGATGATGGATAGTAAAAATGTAGTGTCGGGCCAGATAGCCTCTTTTCGTTCTTTTAGCATCAAGTCGTGAAGCTGGCGCCCACTCGTTCTAATTCTTGAAGCTGTAAGAAAGGGCATCAAAAAATGAATGTCACATGCTCGTGCTGAGTTTAGATGTTCTAAGAAGAACTAAAAATTTATTTTAGAGTTATATACAAGATTGAAGAACAAAGGAAGAACTGCAGAAGAAACCCATAAACATTATTTGTATAGTTCATTCAAGCTTTAGTATGAGGAAGAGCAACGTGTGATGTGGCGGAAAATTGAAGAGGCGTGACGAAAGAGAAGCTTGAGAACTATGCGTACCAATCTCGAAGTTTATGAACTGTTGAAGGAAAGTTGATATGATAAGGTGAGTTCTGAGTTGTGGGGTCGGCCAATTGCTAAATTCTTTCAAATGGGATTAGCAAACAATACGTTACGAAGCTGCTTAGAAGTTTTGTGAAAAAATTACCGCAAAAGCCTATCCAAACATGGCCAACGATTGGCTCGAAAACCGTGTTTTGTTACGATGAAACCTGTTGAAATTAACTTGTGAGAAGTTAATCTAAGAGATCGGGTTTCATCGTTTGTTAATGCCGATGGCCGAAAGAACTGCGCTCTGTGCTTTTTCATTCGAAAATGAAACTCGCTGAGAACAAAGGTTAAGGAAAGAGAATAGATTACAAAGCAAAAAGTATTGAGTGTAGGAGTTGATACGTAGAAGGGAATCGAGGTTTTCTTTCAAACCTAACAGAAATTACTTCTCATTTGACGCTTCATTCGTCTCATAAAACCAACGGCCGTTCTTAAATCTGTTTTCAATTCGCAACGACTGAATCCTAAAGCATCGACTATAGGTTCGGGATGAGCGAACGCTGGACACTTCTTCCCTAAACATTCATATATTGGTTATATTAGGAAGGAAAACAAACAGCATTTGTTGAACAGGAAATGCCTTCCTTCTTCACAGAGGCATCGGGAAATTTGCTGGGTTTTGTCACAGATTGTACTTTCGCAAGCTCGCTTACACTGGTCATCAAGTATACACCCAGTTTCGTTTGGTTTCAAAGCTGAAAGACTTCAGTATGTAAGCATCACTACATATACTGTGGTTGAGATAGGACGTTCATTGGTTTCATATGTTATTCCTGATTTGAATAGTACCTGGCAAACAGCATCCTGGCTTGTCTTCAGTTGCTTGGAAACAGCTTAACCCTGTACTGCAATCCATGGTAGTTGTGCATTCTATTATGGGAAAAAAATAATTTGCTTTTAATATGCATTTAAAAACCTTGTCGACAATTTTCTGACGTGGCTTGGGCAACAATTTCTTTTGCTAAAAGTGGTTCGAAGTATTCAATGATTGGCAGATACCAAGGAGGATTATTGTTCGAACTTGTGCATCCAATGAAAAGAAAAGTTATGATGAACAATGAAATCTGCATCTGAAAATAGGAATCAACAACAAAGAGCAATTTAGAATGAAAAACATTGAATATGAAATAAGAAACAAAGGAAATGCATTTTGCACAACAATATTTATTTCTAATGTGAGTATATATTTCACCCAATTTGAAGAATTTATTCTTCAGAATATGAATATGAAGCCGACAAAGTACTTACGATCAAGAGAGGAGCCACGTTATGGTCACACTGTTGACCACGTCTGAGCCGAAAGAGATGAGCTCGTGGAGTAGAAAAGTGTAAGGCCAACAAAACAGAAAATAAACAGAGAATCGGTGAATGAGACACGATTTGAGGGAATGGGAAGACGACGCGGAAACAGACGTGGGTATAGTTAGAAGAGCAAACAGTACCTTCTTTGGAAAATCCCACAGCAAGTGTTGGTGCTCAATCGGCACTCAAGATGGTTTTGATCAGCTTCTCCCTTTTGTTCATTGTTGAAAGGTCGTTCCCTGCATACATACGGAAGTTTAGTCTTCAAAAGATGTTAAGAAAACCTTTGATGTGAAAGTCGTAGCTAGCGATTCATTCTATTTTTAAATACGCGATAATCAAAAATCAGCATATCAGTCACTTACGCAATTTCACGTAACTCACGTGCAACGAGAATTGTCATCATTTTAACTTTGGGCTATACTTGAACCGGTTGCATTCTCTTTGCTTATCACAACATGATGAAATACTATACTAATCAAGTATACTGTGTACACTTTATTTTCATTTCGAATACTCAACTGTAACAGCGATTTTGAGTTTTCGAAAATGCACTTGACTATTGCGATTAGCTGCGATTCATCTAGTTGATTCTTTTTTTCAGATTGACATGAAAATTACTGATCGAAGCCTGTACGCTTGTGATATCCGGAGAGTGAAAGTGACACATACTTGATTATCCTTATACCGAAACGGACGAATTCTCGTTTTGTTGTTGTTCATGATTGACCCCTGACAGGCGGGCAGCCAACCGGGACAGTTCTATCGGCCATCTCCAGATCTAGAATGCTCTCTAACTTTCTATTCTTCTGCCAACCTGTTTCTTCAGTTTGGTGTATAGCGGCGTATAGGATAAGAACAGTTCTTTATCACTAGCATCATCATCATCAGTATCTTCAATAGCAATCTCTGTGATCCCGTTAGACCTAGAGCTACCCAGGAAGCTTATATTAGCTATCGTCTCAGATTCCCTGAGATTTAAGTAACTTATCAACACTTTGTCGGAAGAATAAGATAATGCTTGCCAAGTTACTTCGTGTTATTCTTGTGTTAACAGTTTTGTTTTTCCCAATTGTTCAGCCTTTTTTGGCTTCAGCTTTTTCATCTGTTAGTCAAGCTGGGAAGACAAGCAACTGTCAAGATTGGAGTGAATATGGCCCATGCTTCAGGCAAGTTCTCCGTTTTTTCTCTTACTTATACGAACGCACTCAAGAAGTATTTCAGACTTTCTCTTCTAAAAAATAAGTTTTGAGCTTTGAAAACATCCATTCTTTAAAATCCTTCTCGCCACTTCAAAAATTGCAAAGTCTGACAAAGTCATATTTCAGCACGGCTGACAGATCCTTCTGGTCGCGGTTACCAAAACAATGTTACCAGAATAGGTATATGTCGGTAGGGTCTCAGAATGAGAATTGGTAGCTAATTGATCATTACAGTTAATCACCGGTATCGGAAATCCAATTGTTCAAAAAGTTATGGATTATGCCGAACTCTTTAATAAATCAGCTAATGCTTGTGGAATGTGCAATGTGCAAGTTGCATGTTCACCTAGATGCGAGTACACTCCTGGGTAATTGTTCCAACCGTGTTCATTTTTGATTTCTTTTTTCAGAGGTAATTCTTTCGGAGTTGTAGATAGAATTTGTGATTTGCCGACTGAACGACAAGCTTGTGCTATGACAGAACAGGCTTTTGACCAACGATCTGGGACTTGTAAAGTCTGGCCTCCAAAGTACTTTTCTTATTTATAGTTCTCTTTCAACTCAGTTTCATCTCTCTAGATATACTACAGCTGTTGATTTCCTCGGAGCTCTAGTTCCACCAAATATTAGAGACCAAGTGTGGTCTTTGAAGCCGTTGAATTGCATCAGGTAAACTATAGCTCTTGACATCTCGAAACTTTATTTACTTGAAGCATTGATGAGAAATGTTATTGTTGCTGTTCTCCATATACACCCAATCCTTGTGATGCTAAATGTACTTTAACTCCATGTAGTAGACGGCAAGCTTTCTCATCCACACAAATCAAAATTCTCCGACGTAAATGGATAGCCAAAATAGAAGAGAGGGAAACAACAACTGATGAAGAATAATAAGTGACCAATTTATTTTGAAGACACAAATATTAAGTAAGCGAAATATGAATGAATATTGAGATACATCACTACTCGTTAATTATAGAAGACTAGAGTACGACAAGAATTTTGGCTTTGATCATACCTGTACACAGAAAAATCACAAAAAAGGCTAAAATAGGCCTTATTCTTATAAAAATGTATATACATAAGATGCATAAAGTATTATTTAAGACAAATTGTTCATACTTTCTTTACATTGTTCGTACGATAAGCTCCGGTCCAGCCAGAAGCTCTTACTTTCCGAACTTAGTTCTTTCTCAAACTTTGTAACTCACAGCAATTGGTTAAACGAGCGCTCAGTTGTCTCAACTCGATGGCTACTGTCTTAGCTGTTTCCACACTGTTCAAACTGTTCAACTTATCAGCGCAAGTATCTACAATGGCCATTAGTAATAATGATGGGTGGTCAAGGAACTCACCCATTCTTTTGGCGACGTCAGAGCAGAGAACATCCTTCTCATTCAGAGCAGATTGCAAACAAGCAACTTGATTTTCCATTAGCTCTAACTCCTGAAGAATGATTTTGCTCAACAGTGAACGAAAATAACTCAACCTTTCCCCAAGGTCTGCCACCCTTATCAGCTGGGCTTGAACAACCGGATATCCCTCCTTTCTTAGGAGTTGCTTGGGGAGAAGTTTTTTGAGCTTAATATGCAGTTCTAGGCGATATGGTTAGATAGGTCGTACTTGTATTTTCGATCAAAGTCTCCTTCATCTTCTCAAATACTGAGCGCTGTCTTGGTCTCATTGCAGGAACTGCATTCTTTGGAACTACGAATTCCTTTTGAGTATTAGGATGAGCAACTCCCGCGACTGTGATATTGGCGAAGTTAGACAGTGCCGTTAAATTGGGTCGTCCGATTTTCTGAGTAGCACCTTTAGAATTATTAGAAGGAACAAGCACCTACCTTTGGACAATTGAAATGGCGAGCTAATTGCATGAAGACAGTGATATCAACAACTGGTGGATATTTCATGAGGTAATGAAGACAACCTCCATAATCACTTTTTAAAACTTAAAACTAATCATGAGAACAATTTCAGAATCAACAACTTACGTAATTCTCTTATATAAATCAACATGGCTATGAAGACGGATTGGACCATTCGCACTATGGGTCTTTCACAGAAGATTATATCCCATATGAAAAGCAAATCGTGTATTGGAAACTCCCTACCGAACAAGAGTCGAAGCCAGCGACTGAAGAGAAAAAGAGGTACTAAAGGAGTTAATAAAAAGCTTTACATTCCAAAAAGTTGAGGTGGAATATCCAGATTTTTCAGATGACTACTAAGCTCTGGATCGTAGGAATGAAGACAATCGCCAACTTTGCTCAACTCCAAAGCTATCATGGTGGATGGTACAGCATCATGCATTCTACAAAAACACACACACACGTGATTAAACAAAAGAGAGATCAACCTCAAGAAAGGTTCGTTCGATTTCGGCTTTTCTCCCGCTAGTTCAGAATCTTCATACCAAGTTCCTATTTCCAACATAACTTCCCGAAACAAGATGCTAGAGTTCAAATCATAAAATCTTAGATGATGGCAGGTGCTTACTAAGTGTCATGAACGAAGTGTTTGCGATCGTAGACGTTTTCTAGAATTTTTTTATCTTCTTCATTGAGAAATCTGAAAACATGCTGGACTTCTACGAATGACGTCATGTATTTTACCCAAATTCCGGTCCTTCTTTCATGTGTTCGAACAATTCAATATCTGAGCAAAGTACGAAAAGCAGAGGAGCCAGGATTTCATGCATACCCTGAATTGGAGTTTAATTTGAACTTCCGAGAAGCGTCGAACCTGTTTGTATGAAATGTAAGGATGTTGTTTGGCATAAACAATTAATATCTCAGACATGCTTTCTCGAATGTTTGCTTGTTGGAAAAAGGAAATTTCAGGAAATCTGGAGCGCTTTGTCAGTGTTTCTTTGAGATAATCATAAACTCACGTTCTCATAACATCTTTGGAGATGATGTCACGTAAGTCATGATCTTCGAAATATTTCTGCCAGGGGTTCTTAACCAAACACACGATTGCTTGCCTTCATTAACATACAAACCTGGTCTGTTTGAGTCAAAGGATTGTTTTCTTGGGGATCTTGTGAAAAACTTTCATCGTGAGGATCTGTTATGTGAATTTTTCTCAATTTATCATACTCTGCCCTCGATCTATGTAAAATGGTTTTCCATTCAAGTTTACAAACTGGTAGACAGTTTAGCATAATCTGAATCGAAGTATATTGTTCTACATTTCGATTTCTTTTATCATTACCCTCCAAACTAAGGATCGAAGAACTGACTTTCGAAGTAATCCATCGTAGCATAATTGCCGTAAAGTATCAATAGTTAGATTAGAAGCCAATATTTCACGGTATCCGCTGCAAGTGTATTTCGATAGATATGTCTTATATACATTCTCGTAATTAAAATAATTACTTACTTAAACGTCCATGTTTTGTTACTTGAAGCCATAGTTCAATTCAAATATATTTTAAGAAGTATGTTTTACATTAAGAACGCATAATTAAAGCTATAATGCTAATATTATTTTAATAAGAAAATTTTCGCTACGGGACCGATTGGACACTGCTGCTTCGCTGAGTATTCGACGTGCGCGCATACCCTCGCAGCCAAATTTTAACGTAGTATACAGGGATCTCTGGCGTTTTCCTAAAATATGCTGAATTCTGTTTTTTATATTGTGAACTGTTTATAAATATTACTACCTTATATTAACTGTAGTAACGTCGTACATAATGCTAATTCAGAATTTATTAAAGATTTTCAAATATAATGTATTTATTCAAATGTTTCAACGTTGTTTACTTTTTATTTCTGTTATTACTAGAATTTTCATTTCGTTTCTGTTTCAGGTAAAATGTCGGGCGGTCTCGAGCCCTTTGCTCTCCAGGAGGATGATGCTATGAAGCTTTTGGCTACATATGCTCATATTGGATCCCCCAATGTTGACTTCCAAATGGAACAATACGTCTTCAACCGTCGTGTTGACGGTATGTTTTAGACTTTATTCATCTGCATAATTTTCTGGCTTGTATTTACGCTTTTGTGTTCAGGAACCTACATCATCAACCTCAAGAAGACCTGGGAAAAAATCCTCTTCGCTGCTCGCGCCATCGCTGCTGTTGAGAACCCATCCGATGTTGTTGTTGTTTCTGCTCGCCCATACGCCCAGCGTGCTCTCTTGAAATTCGCTGCCCATACCGGAGCTACCGCCATCTTCGGACGTTTCAGTCCTGGATGTCTTACCAATCAGATCCAAAAGAGTTTCAAAGAACCAAGACTCCTTGTCATCTCTGACCCACGTATCGACCACCAGGTGAGACTTTAGCTATTGAACATTATCATATCGCTTCTTAAATTTAGGCCGTTCGTGAGGCTTCATACGTAGGTGTCCCAGTTATCTCTTTCTGTAACACTGAGTCTCCATTGAAGCTCATTGACATCGCTATCCCATGTAACAACAAGGTTTGTACTTTTCTAGTTTGTTGTTTCATATGCCGAGTTATGTTATAGGGAGAGAAGTCCATTGGACTTATGTGGTGGTTCTTGGCTCGTGAGATCCTCATCCTCAGAGGAAAGATCTCTCGCCAAACAGGATTCGTCCTTGACGGAAAAGAGATTATGCCAGATCTCTACTTCTACCGTGATCCTCATGAGGCTGAGAAGGAAGAAGCTGGAGAGGTTGCCCCAATCCCAACCAGCGACTACTCTGCTCCAGTTGAGCCAAGCGTTGACTTCACTGCTGCTCCAGATGTTCAAAACTGGGCCGACGAAACTGCTAACTGGAATATCAACAAGCCAGCTGAAGGACAAGAGTGGGCTAACGCCAACGCTGTTCAACAATGGTGATCATGTTCGTTGTTTTCGGCACCATAAATCGTTATTAATTGTTGCTTTTGTTTTCTCCAAGTTATTTTCTTTATGATATGTATGAAGTTTTAATAAGGGATACTTGAAACACACGAAATATTCAGGGAAATGAAGGCTGAGTTAATAAAGGAATATCCTCTGGAGGAGTTCCCAAACTGGAACATCTTATCTAGAGAGAAGTGAGAAAGTTATGAATATTGATTGGTGAAAGTATGGTTTGTAGATATTATGTGCCTGCTCCTATCGATGGCTATGGGGAATGGGCTTTCCATGTCAGAACTCACCTGACTTCCTTGATTTTAGCTGGAAATCCTGCTATTCAATTTCTTCAGGGAAGATATCGTACATGATGGTTAGACTTCTGAGTGTTTTAGTCAAACAACTCTGAATTCGCTACCAAATTGGCTTTCATGTTCAGTCGATTAGGGTTGGAAGAGTTTTTCTTCTCTTTGATTGTTGCAATGGTTGGTAAAAGCTGAATAGCATGGAAACCTTGTTGTAGGTCTGGCTCTTCGATGTAAGACTGGGATATCTGCTGGCTGTTCTGTTAGGAATCGGTTTCTTCTTTTCTGGAGTTTTGAAGGTTGGATTGTGTCTGCCAAGACCTCCTGCACCACCTGCCTTGAGACTTAGTGAAGAAAACTTTGATTGGTACGTTGAGTTTTTGTTGTTCGAGACGCATACTTTTTACAGGGCTTGGCCATCAAACCATTCTCTGCTGGGCACAGCTTTCCCATGGTTCATATGGATATATTCGACGAAGCACTATGAACTGTCGTTCTGGTCTTCCCTGCTGCTGTTGACTTCCATATTTGTCTGTCAGTTTTCTTCAAATATTCTTTTTACACGTCTTCTATTCCTTCCCTTCCCTTATTCTTATTTATGCTGATAAGACGTGCAGAAATGCTGGTGATGGTGGCGGAATCGCTGTGTCACAATCGGGTCTTGAGATCCTGTTTCCCCGTTTGCCAGCCAGAAGTCACCATAATCATTTCGCGCATGTGTAGTGACAACGAATCAATTTCGAATCACAATCATACAATTTACCCTGTTGACCCCTTTAGTTGTAATTTGCTGTTTTAGGGAATTGTGGGGTTAGCTGGTCTAGAATATACTTAGGAGTACATTCACCATGCGATGTTTTGGGCGGCTGGACCATTGGTGTTCTTATTCTGTTTATATTCAGTGAGATTCATTCCAATAACTATGTTCTCACTCTCTTCTAGGTGGTTATTCTGACCGCCTGTATGAGCTCTATGTTCTAAGTTCTGGCAAAGATTCAAACTTTTTCCTCTATATGTATACAGCCATCCTCGTGCTTTTGCAGATCCATCCACGAGCTTGGCCTGAAACTCAAAGTTTCGGAGAAGTAGGGGTTTTTCGTTTCGAATTTTTATCCAGTATTGTGCTTTTCGCTTGTCTCCGTTCTTGCTGGAGTTTCTGGGATCTGGTGTACTCGTATTTTGGAGCTAGGAGGTGCAAGTCCCTTCAAAAGTTTACGTGAAACAACACCTGACGCACCAGTCTATATGTATCTAGTTCGTTTTCTCATAGGTTGTTCTCCGTTTTCAAACCCTTTCATTATACTTTCCCTACTTTAGGAACCATATTTGCTCTTATAGCTCGAATTTTGATTAAAACCATTACTAAATTCGTAGTAACTCAGACTTATAAGTATCTAGGACTGAGATTCTACTCATACACCGGGATGTGTAAATCCATGGGAGACTTACAGCCTACTAAGAGATATACTAACAGAATGAGATTTTCTCCTATTCCTGGTCATAAGGTAGATATACTAAGTTAAGTCACTTGGCCATTCTTCAATTTGAGGTGATCAGAGTGGAAGATGCGCCATATGACATAGACTTGCCCGTCAAATTCTTCACATACAGCGCTGTCGGCTTTATGGTCGGAGAAGGATGTCCTTTCCTTTTTGAACTTTTAGGATTGTGAAAGACTTAAAGATTTCACGGAATCGAAGATGTCTATGATTAGTTAATTGATTTGTCACTCGTTGTAAGAGTATAGCTGCCAATTTTCCATCACTATGACTCACGATGTGCAATTACATTCCTCTACTTACTGTGATAAATTACAAACTTCTTATCTTTTCTTTTCGATTATGTTGGCGTTACCATCCCATATTTTGTTAAACCCCTTTCTCATTTTATTTTTTTCTCTTAAGAATGGCCTCTAATAAGCGTCCTCCTGAAGATGATTCTCGCTTACCCACATTCAAGCTCGTTGTTATTGGAGATGGAGGAGTTGGAAAAAGTTCTTTAACTATCCAATTTTTCCAAGTACGCTTTCAACATCCTTTAATTCTAACTCCTTGAATCCTGTTTAGAAGCAGTTCATTGATTATTATGATCCTACTATCGAGGATCAGTACATTCAGCATTGTGAAATTGATGGACAATGGGTCATTATGGATGGTGAGATTTATGAGGATCCCTTTTCTCAAGCTGTGTTTTTCAGTTCTGGATACTGCGGGCCAAGAGGAGTTCTCTGCTATGAGAGAACAATATATGAGAAGTGGCAAGGGTTTCCTTCTGGTATTTTCAGTAACTGAGCGAAAATCTTTTGAGGTTTCAAGTTTCTTTAAGAAAATCGTAAATTTTATGTATTAAGGAAGCAGCGAAGCTTTATCGCCAAGTCCTCCGGGTAAAAGACAAAACGGAGTATCCAGTTTTATTAGTGGGAAATAAGGTATATTATCCTTCGTTCTACAGTTACAAATGTTCTTGAGGTGGATCTTCTGAATCAACGTGTGGTGACAGAAGCAGAGGGACGACAGTTAGCAGCGGAATTGAAATTGCCTTACATCGAAACATCTGCGAAAGACCCACCGTCGAACGTTGACGCTGCTTTCCATGAGTTAGTGCGCATCGTAAAAAGTTTTCCTTCGGATGAGGATGAAGTAAGCTCGTTCCATAAATTCATTTCAACTTAATTGAATCTAGGACTGTGCTATAAGTACGAAGAAAGGAAAAGCCAAGAAGAAAAAGGATAAACAGAAGTGTGTGATAGGCTGAGAGCATAAAATTATCTCCAACGTTAAACGTTTATTTGTAAAGATGACCAATTTTCAATGTGATTTTTCCAATGTGATTTCTGAACATCTTGTCTTTTTCACTTTTCATGGTGCTCAATTTTTCAATAACCGAATAAACCTTACTAATCAAGAATGAATTTTTTTGAAACGTACGTAGCATCAAGTGTACTTTTCAACATTTGAATATGTATTTCTGATTTCTTCTAGCTACCATCTATAGACTTACCTGTACTACGGTAAACGTTTACTATTTGTTTTGAGTACTGAATATTTTTTCCTTGAGCCTTTTTTTCATTAGTATCGTACTTCTCGAAACGCGCCCCAATCTGCGTTTGAAACTCAGCTCATGCTTAAGATTTTTTCTTTCAGCACTTAAAAGTTGGGATGACTGAACTTGGTCTTCCGACCGGCAATCAATTAGTTTTAAGCAATAAAGTTAATCTAGATGAGTTATTTCTCGGAATATTCGAAAATTGTGTGTTAGAACCGGCGACTCCGTTCAAGGTTAGGTCGTTCTTTCTGGAAACGTTCATTCAAATTTGGGAAATTTTCAGTTAGCAATTTACTGTTTGGCTCTAACTTTAGATGGAATAGATCAATTGCATCATGGTTTCACGGACATACAAGCTAACAGGTCAGCATTACTTACCTGAAATTAGAATATGACGTCGGTCACGTCGGGGCTTCAAGTCATTTTGAAAAAAAAAAAACAAAAGTTCGCGGTCGTGCTGTGTTCCTTTCCGCTTCATAACTGTTAATAGCTGTTTGTTTTGTAGATTGATGTGTCTGATCGTTGGTATATTAGAAAAAGGGGACAGGCCATTCAAAGATGTTCGTAGGCTTGTACGGTTTATGGACAAAACTATATGGAATGGAATACTGGAATACTATCTACAACAGTAATTTCGTTGAGACAATTAAGTCGTTCCGTTTATTCTGTTCAGAATCCATAGCATAAAAGAAGGAAACGACATTCATGTGAATGGACGTTATTTCTTCGGCAGAAGAGATGTTACAATTAGACTTTTCCAAATTCGTACTGGCCTATTCTTATTTTTGCGCAAGGTAAGACATGCGTTAATCATTTCTCATTGAACTTGTTTCAAGCTTCATTATCAATGGACTAAACTGAGCACTCTGCAATGCTTTGAAGCAAACGAGAAGTTTAGAAAATATATCCAAGATGCGGAAGAATTGGAATGTAGTTTTATGGATGGAACTCTCTTAAGTTCAGTTCCTCTCGAGATAGAGTCTGCTGCTCGCGCAAAAAAATGGATGGATAGACAGATTCATCTTTTACAAGTATGTTCTCTCTCGTATAATTGTGAGAAATTGGAAAAAAAACTAGGTCTGTCCATCGTTAGCCATGAATCCCGATCAAATTTTTGCATGGTGTGGTATTGTAAAGCATAGACATAGAGATATTAATGCGGTAAGGTTTGAAAGTTTTCTTAAATACATTATTTGAATCACAGAATCTACTAGAGATGATTATGCATATAAACTTGAAAAATTCGATGGCCGCACAGGAATCTCTCAGAAAGTTTGTAGATTTCTCCATGTTCCGGTAATTCCATGACTTTCTGCAACATACTCCATACATTTTCAGTCCTAATATATTTGATTTACCAAAAAACGTAAATATCGATGACATGAAACGAATTGGAGTTATCAATCAGAGACCACTGAGACACGGAACTCTTATGTTGGCTCGTATATATAGAATGTTTGGAGATTTGTAAGCCATCAGTTCTTCTAGCTATTGTATATTTGAATTGTTCAGGGTAATGGCTCGTTCATTGTTAACAGAAAGTGTGCAACAAGCACAAACTCAAAATGATTGGCCTTGCATGCGCTTAGCGATGCTTGAATTGACGGCTATTGATATTTTATACAGTCTGGAGCATCATAAAAGTGATAAAGGTAAGAGAAAGCTTCTTAGGTCTTATCATAAAGTTACAGAAATGAGTGATGATCCTGATCATGTACCTCGGGTCACTCTAGATTCGGCGTTGAGGATACTCATGAAGGAGTTCGCCTCCACAGAATTGTATGTTGTAGATGAAAGTGATACCCAACTTGGTGCCAGAAGTTTTAAGGGCGCTGATTTCACGCAACTCCATGAGTTCCACGAAAATGCCGTCAGCCTTGTTAACTTACTCTCAGTTATTGTGGCCGCAAGAAATGGAAACTTGGCCGAGAGCGCAACGGGATCTTTAAAACAGCCCCTATCTCAAGCAACCAGTGACGATGAAAAATCAAAGTCGCGTTTGATCGTCGACGCAAGCACAGCTACACTTAGTAGTATACGCCTTCATCAAGGATTCTGGAAAAGCGCAAGAGTTGCTGCTTTATCACTCACTGAAGCTAATGGTTCTGACGGGACCGCCCCGCATCACGAGACAGAAGCTTATGTATGTTGCTATACTAAACGGTGAACAGTGAAAAAAGGTGTATATTGTAGGCCATAGCTGGAGCCAATATTATTTATACCTACATGGCCGAAGGAAATTGGGAACTAGCTTCTAGTGCTCTCGTAGATTTGGTTGCAAAGTTTCCTGTCAAGATTAACTGGCAGGTTGATAGTTTTATTTTTCTCAATTTTTAAGATGATTCCTCTAGGCTTCTCATCATGTTAGCATTTGTAAAGCAATTTTCGAATTTGATAATGCTCTGAGATTGGGCAAGTGGAAAGATCTAGACAATAAACTTACTGAATTGAAAAGTGTAGCCCCAGATGAGGCTGCAATCAGGTATGGGGTAATGACAGTTTCAATCATCAAGCATCTTGTTAGACAAGCTCTATTGTTATCTCAACGTGGTGAGCTCCAAGATGCTGAGTTTCTATTGAAGAAAGAGTTGAAGAGTTCTCGTGGTAAACCAGTAGTTTTCAAATACAGGTACTCTTTATTCAAAAAACGATCTCGTATTCTCGTGTTGAAGGTTACAACTGCAACTTTCAACAATCCTAGCAGCTTTGGATAAGCTTGATGATTCATTAGATCTGCTGCTCTCCATTATAGAACAGACAAAATCGAAATCACTCTATTTATTGACATCTCTGGCCCAACGACGATTAGCTACCTTCCATGTAACGAATAATTGGATATCATAGCTAATCGAACCTTCAGGCTGATCATGGTCATGCAGCGGAGGCGCTTAAAGGATATGCTAAATGCGGAGAAACTGTGGCGAATATGGGTACTGCATTGGAAAAATGTTTTTATCATCTTGCTCGATCGAGTGTTCAAGAGGATGCTAACAGTTAGTGTTCTGAGTTATGATTTATATATTCAAAAACTGTTGCAGTGGCTTTGTATGATTTAGCTGTCGCACGGAAATATTGTCAGGAAGCTGGATTTCCTATAATCGAGAAGTCTGTTCTCAAAGAAGTGGCTTTACATTTCAACAAGGCGTGTCATGTTTTTGTAATTTAAACTCATATCTTTATTAGGTGGATGATACACAGAAGCGTGATGATATCTGCGAGCAATTCGTCTGTATGGATCAAGCACACCCTGGTCTCATGAACTGGAAACTTTTCTAGTCTCAACTCATTTGGAATCTCTGTACACATGCGCGAAAGAATTCAAATCTTTGTTCAATATGAATTTTGAATATCCTTGAACATAAAAATTTATGCATCGGGTACAAATTATACAAATATTTAAAGGATAAATCCTTACTCATCCTTAGAAAGAATAGGCATTGCTCATATTACGCTCGGCTATCTCCTCTTCTAACATCCGAATACGTCTTTCATGCTGTCGCATGACAGATTTCATTTTCATGAAATCTGCCAAAAGCTCTTCCATACATGTAGGCACAGATGATCCCTATAGTGATTAATATAATTTTTGATTAGTTTTAATCAGTATGTGTGTTGTTGCTTGCAATAGGAGCTGTACTCTTACCATGTCACTGACACTCATGCGGGGTGAAGGAGATGCTTGTGCGGAAGAGGTGGGAGGAAGGTCTTCGCTGTCAGGTAGTCGAGCCTGAAGCTTAGCATAAGGAAAAGTTGATAGAAGCTGTGTTGGTGAAAGAGAGTTGATTAATAACCTGGTCTCGTCGGATGCGATCAAGCTCGGCTGCAGCTCTTTTTTGACCAGCAGTTAAGCCTTTACCGTCATCACGACCTTCTCTGGGTCTCAAGTTAACCTAAAGCGAGGGAAATAGAAATTAGTTTAGGATTGGGAGTTTAGTGTGCAGGAGTTTCGGATGCTAGAGTTTGTTTTGTTTACCTGTTGTTTTGGAACCATGGGATTTGGTTTTTCAACTTCTTCTTCTTTAGTTGATCTGGATGATGGAGGACGTTGGGATGCGGGCTTAACATTTTTAATAAAATTAAGAAATACATGAATAGTTTTACTTGGCTCATGGGAACAATTCCCATGTCGTCATCTATGACAGGTCTGCGTTGTGCTTGAGAAGCTGGGCGTGATTGAGCTTGAGATGAAGGCCGTGATTGAGCTTGTGAAGACGGTCGGGGTGAGGCACTGAATTATGACAGTTAAGGATTGCAACTTTGTTTTTTCTAACGCTTGAGTTTGTTCAGCGTAGCTCTGTGGTGCTGAGTCAGCTGCTTGGGTGGGAGCAAGACCACTGAGAATATTAGCTTTTTTGGCGACCGTAACTTTAGGCTTGGCTTGAGCAGCTGCCGCATTGACGGGGGCCAAAACGGGTGGAGCAGTTTTTCCTGTTAGAACGATTTTAAATAAGAAAGTGTTAAATATCAACCTTCTATAAATTCTTCAGCTGTGAGCGCTGGTGTAGTTGAACGAGTATCGGGATAGAGATCAAACTAAAGCTGAGATTACATAAATGATATAAAATTTCTAGGATACCTGGAACAAGTCAGATTTTCTCGGAACGAAGAATTGGAGAATGTCTACAACACCTTTTGTTGTGAGTTTATATAATCTATAATGATGTAAATGAGTAAATAGTTTATAGGAATTTGACCAAACCTGACCACTTCGTTCTCCTCACTTGAAACACCTCTCTTGTTTTGGAAACCTACGGCACGTTGGGGCTCACTGGTTGTGTAAGTATTAATATAATGAACAAAGGGGTACTCCTGGTTGATTTCATAGTAACGAATAGCACAATCTCCCTGAATATTTTCACTGTCAATTACAAATAAGGCATTATTCCAACCTTTCCGACAAGATAAACAAGTCCTGTGTCTTCATCGTACAATGGGAATAGAACTCCATTGGAAGTATCTAATTCTTCTTCTACCAAAGGCTCGGATAGATTACTCTAAAGCGATATGACGGTTGTATACATTGTTTGCTAATGATATCTTACAGCATCTCTTAAGGCATAAAGACGTTCAGATCGTTTTGTGAATCCAGTAGTCAGAATTCTTCCGTCCCGTACAAAAATGGCTTTTTGTGGCTTGACGCCTTCATGACCAACTCCTTCACTAAGTACGTCACCAGTGTGAGAATCCAAAATTCTAATTTTTTTGTCCTAAAGAATGGTTTGAATATCTATAGATGATATGATGGAATGCCTTGCAAGTAGTGACGAATTGACTTCCGTCATAGTTGAAACTGATGCTCCAGATCATATCTGGGTGTCCAGCAATCTCGAGCAAAGCTTCACCAGTTCCCACATTCCACATAAGCAGTTTGTTCTCACCACCTAAGGTAAATGATTTTTCAAAGTAATAATACCCAGCTTGTTTTGAAATAATTTCAAAATATATGTTCTTTCAGTTTTTCAATGTTCTTCAGATATATATTTTCATAAACATTGTGGCAAAGCGAAACAGCTGTCAATGTTTTTTCTCGTGAGTCACGTCAATAGTTACAAAGTTTTCAAGAAAATCTTTTCCAGTTGCTTCAAGGTAATGCAACTCGAAGTTTTGGAAGCTTATGATGGTAAAACAATTGTGTAAACGTGAAAGAACAGTATGTTTGACTGTTTTTTTGTATTTACTCACCAGCAGTTAGCAGAATGTTATTGGCTGTGGGATGCCAAGCGAGCGTATTAACTCTCTTTTGGTGACCACATAATTCTACGGCAGGCTCAGACAAGTTTCTGGACAAGCCTCTGTCAGGAATAAGCCAGACCTTAGATAATAATAAGTTTGGATTGATGTTAATATCTCCTTACTTTTGCTGTGGTATCTTCAGAGCACGAAGCAATCACGTTGTCATTGAAAGGACTCCAAGCTACTTCAAGACAAGGGGCCTTATGAGCATCAACAAATGGATAGTCCTTATCCACTCGACCAATCTTAAAAGGTAAATCAGAACATAACTTTGAAAACAATTCCAAACGACAGGTTATCAAAAACATTATAATGTAAAATATTTTTTTTGGAGAAAGGATGAAGTTTGAAGAGGAGGATTACGAGTTTCGAGCCTTTGAGTCAGTTGACCAATTTTGCTAATATTTGTTGTCTTTGACCTGCTCTTGAACGGCGATTTTGTTTTGCTGGTATACCAGAGCGTTAGTATCTTTGAACATGACAAATACGGCAAGTCTCGTATAGGTAATCAGCTCATCTTTTAATTCAAAATGAATACGTGGGAGTGTGACGCGATGTTTAATGAATAGGTTCCTTGATTGTCGTTCTATCTTCTTTTCGTATGAAAAAGTTTTTTTGATTTGTTTGCTTAACCGTCAGGTGAAGACTAGATATGCCATGAGATTTTCCAAACTATAAGGCAGAAGCACATCTAATTTCAATAAGAATCTTTTTGTCCTGTGGCATTTGTTGAAATTTAATGTTTTGAAAGGCAATGGATGTGGGATAGGAAGAACGAACTGTGTAATAGAAGCATCTATTGATTGCATCTTCTTGGAGAGAAAGAGGTTTAGTATTCGAGTTATTAGGAGATTTGGGGGGGGGAAGTTTGAACAACAAAGCGCTACATCTATATTTACCTTTTTTACTGGGATAACCATAAACGGACCACCGGCTCCTTTATTAATGAACGCGATGAACTTCGGGTTTACAGCGCAAAATAATGAATCCCACGTAATCTCAGTTACCTGCATGATGAACAAACAGTTTGAAGATTTCGAAAAGTGCTCAACTCACCTTAATATCAGACATGCAATTCTCATGCTTTACTGGTTTACAGAAAACATGTCTGAATTTACTCTGACGCACGATTTGAGCCATTTTGTTATCAGCTGTAGATCTGACTCAATAATTTTATCAGGAGAGGTTGAAAGCTAACTGAGCTTCACTCCCGCGTGAGTTGAGGTATGGGCCACAGAGAAGGATGGGGAGGAGAAGTAGGAGGATAGGAAGCCGGTTGCTCTCGCTTCTCTTGAACCCTCTCAATAACTGTCATCTCTCATTTCATTTTGCTCCGTGTGATTTTCTTCTTTTTGCGCTCTCTCACTTAGATGCCTGTTACTACTGAACGGCAAAGATATGAAGAGATGGAGGTCTGAAGAACAGCAGTTCATTGTTGCGCTCTGTCAATAAAGATAAAAATGGAGATATCATAAGTGTTCATAATCTTGTAATTAGGAGAAAACGATGTTTTCAGAAAATTTCTATCTGCGCATTCACCTGTGTTCAGAACGCCTTAGATGTATGGCTACTATGGCACTGCGATATGATATGCCATGTACATTACCAGAGAGTGATTGAATGCAACAACTTAGCAACACAAAAAAAAATCGAAAGTTCTGTACAATTCGCCAACTCCAGATGTGCAACGTTGTATTTTGTACTTCGTCCATCTTATGTTCAGTTCCTGTTGGCGAAGGACTCGATGGCATTTCGAAATAATGAGGTGATAGCTCAGTAATTCCTAATGTTTTAGTTTATTTATATTAGTTATGAAAGAGGTTCATCAAACGTTTCGAAAGAGTAGCTCAAACTGATATGATAACAGTTTGGTTATAAAACAATGTGAGAAACTTCTATTCGGAATCAAGTGGGCTGGTAACGCTTAACATGCAAAGTAAATAACTCAAGTTTCATTTTATTGTGTTGGCTCGAAGGCTTCCCACTTCCACTGTAGGAACATGGCAGAGAAAATTTGCCATGATAAAAAGCAAGGTCATTCGAAGAGATTTTTCAAATTTTAATTCACAAAGCAGTTTTTCGAAACTTCGGTTAACAACGTGTTCCTTACGGAATCTGTTTTAAATATTGAGAGCAGTAGCAATAGAATTATGTGATCAACTTCCTTATCAACTAATCCACCCGAACAAACGGAAAAAGAAGTAGAAATGCCTTCTAGTATGCGCTTGGAAAAAACAAAAAAAAACAAGAATTTGTTTCTATTTTACCTTAAGTATTATTATTTTAAGTTTCCCTATTCAAGCAGGAGAAAATACCGGAAACGCAAACCCCTGCGACAATAAATGAGAAAATTGCCCAAACTGAGGATACCTTTGGAACAAAAAGTATTTTCCAGATGCAGGAAAATTGGATTCATTACCTTAAACCTAGTATTATAGATTCTTTGCTCGGAAGACCCTTCTTTACGAACATTCTTTCGATCACTTTGCAACCTTTGGTTGTTAAACACAAACCGCGTAGATCACATTTGTCTGCTCATTCATAAACCGAGTTGCTTGGCATGACAGAAGTCAGAGAGAAGTGACCATCCATGAAAACAAAATAATAAAAAAACAACCGCAGATCTTCTCACCCATGCTTGTGGACAATCTCTGACTTTCCTTTTTTGGTCATCAAAAAAATCTTTAAATTAATTTGCATATCATTTTTTGGTTGTGCGCATGGATATGTGGGCGGAGCCTAAAACCGGGATCAGTTCAAACCAGAGCTCATACCAGTCAACACTGCCTAACACATATTTCTTATTGTAGTTTATTTGTTGTATATGTCATTTTGATTACATGTGTTGATACATTCAAGATATATTAACTGTTTGAAACGCACTGGGTCATTTCCCAATCCTTACTTTCTAATCTTTCCGTTGTCTTCACTAACTTTCTCTGTTCAAGAAACATGTCCGTCAATAGGCTGAGTCAGTATAAGAATGGATCCCGCAAGAGCAGTCTCATGAAAGATGTCCTTATGAAGGTATTGTTCAGGCTTTTTCAAGATTATCAATTTTGCTCTTAGAAATGCATTGAGAAAATGAAAGACACGCGTAGAAACCTTCATAACTCTAGGAGAAATATAGGAAAGATCGAGGAAGAAGAAGCATCAAATGCCATTAACCTAGTGGTTAGTTGAGGAACTTAAGAAAAGAAAACTTTTCTGTTTCTTTATCAGATCGCAGAAGAGATGGACAATTTCTCGACAGATGAAAAGATTGCCATGTTCGAAGAGTTAAAAAACGATCTGGTCATGCTAGGTGTGAAGAGGTGGTTCCGGGCATAGTTGTTACTCAATCATCTTCAGAATATGAACAATTCCTAAATGAAGTTCAGAATGCAGGGGATGAAGGTCTCCTTGCTCATTTAGAAGAAGACGTTTTCTGTCCAAACTGTACAGTGTATCCTCTGGATGTTGATCACACGGGAATGTTGTGCAGGGTTTGTTTTCTTATAAAACTCTTATCGATCATCTGTTGTAGAATTGCAATTTCGCTCATCCAGCCTTCATACAAATCACAAAATCCGAATTGGGAGAAAGATTCCGTAAAGCCTTTTCGGACCATTCAGACAGGTTGTTCATTATCTCTCATGCGTTAGGACAATTGATAAATTTTTGAAGGTGTGAGAATCAGTTGATGCCAATCGCCGAGGGGAGCAAGTTAGGAATCCGTTGCCGTGCCTGCCCATATTTTTCAGAAATTTTATAGTTTTTTACCTTGCCTGTACATTTGACACTAATTCCTATCTTTGTAAAATAAACTTCGATACTCATGAGTTATCTTATATGAAATTCTCCATCGATTAGAAATCGTTTTATTTCTGTGTGAGTGAATGAGGCCGCTTCTCTTGAGCAAGGTAGGTGCGGCAGTAATCTGCAACATTCTAGAAACGCTTCGTATTCAGAGAAAGATTTTGGAGCACTTCATTGGATGAAAATGTTCTAAGGTTAGTTCGTTTTCTCATTGCGAGTGTAAGAGTGGACTGTACTAGCTACTTGAGTTTTGTTGAGATTTTTTTCTCTTGTCTTACTTGTAACCCAATTACGAATAATCGAAATTACTTCAAACTTCGCGGGTTGAGCAATTCCGCAAAAGACTTCTTCGGCTTTCTATGAAGTAAATATGAGTAACTCGCTGTTTCTATGTCTTTGAGCCATGTTGCTTGAGAGCTTCGGACGGCTCGACCGTCGTACACTCAACCGAAGGAGTGGATAGCCTTCGAATTTTGATAAACTTTCTGAGTTTTCTTTTATTTGTTCTGTTCCCATTTGATTTGGCGGAAGGGCATCCTTTAATTGTAGACAAAAAGAGTTTTAATGTGGAATAGTATAGAGCGGAAAAGGTTTTTGTACGAAACTGTTGCAGCGAAGTATGAATAGCAAATAAATTAATAGCCATATTATGATTCATGAAAGAACAAAGGACTGCGAACGGAAAGAAAAAAGCATTGAAAGAGCTCGCAACCTCTTGGTGTATCAATTTGGGAATGCTGGTTAAATATGACATTGCGAATATGAAAGATATAGTTCTGTTCAGTGTTCATATATATATACATTGTATATCGATTGAGAGCATTTTTGGGATTTTCGAAAAACGAAAAGAAGAAATGTAAGAAACCCCGTTAAATACACATTACCATAATTGCTATCTCCCCCCCTCCTTCTTCCTCCTAAGTTTCTTCTGTATTGCCTCTGTTTCCAATTGTCTATCTTCTTTTATGTAAGCGAGGTACGAACGTTGTTTGTCTACAAATGGATCAGGTTGTTATCTCTTTATGTAAATGTGTATTATGTGATTTTGTCGACGATGTCGTCTTCTTCTTTTTCCATTCATCATCATCTTCTGTCGTTCGATGCTGTCTTCATTTGCAACTTGTACCCATTGTCACCTCGTTTTTCTATTCTGGGACAGCAAATCTTTTTTTGATCACTCCTCTGTGTTCTCGATGGACAAAAAAATTTTGGTACTTACCGATTAGAATTCTAGGGTTAGGGGGTATAGAGCCATTAGCAGTGAGAGACAAGTGATTCTTCTGCAAAATGGGTGGAGCAACTCGCTTAAAGACAGCCAACGGATCAGGGAGGCGACACAACTGAAAAGGGGTGGAGAAACGATGGAATGATGAGAGAATGGCTGAGAGAATGCGCTAAACAGAGAGAGAAGGAATGGAGGAATAAAGAGGAAGAGAGAACTAGCAACCCCAGCAGCAGCACCCCACCATCACCAACCAACAGCAGCAGCCATCACCGCCAGTCCTCCTTCTAGCTGATCGCGATCGCCCAAAGCCACTACCACCGCACACGGCAGTTAGGGCTTGCATATCAAAAACTAATTAATTAGATGTATATATTAAAAACTATAATTTTATTATCTATTTGATTATATTCTAAATCATCAGTTGGCACTCCTTTCATTGTCAGAGCTTCTTAGCCGTGTGAAGAGAAAGGATTTCGCATTCCGTTAGACATACTCTCCCACTCAGCTATATTTGGAATATTTGCTATAATTTATATTTGTTATATCCATGAATAATGGATACCGATAGTGCCTTACGTCGAAGTTTGCGAAAAATTAATCCTTTCAAGAATAGTTTATTCCGTTTGCCTGCTACACCACGTTTATCGCGCAGTAAAAAAGGTCAGTCAAGTTTTTTTTTCTTCTATTTCTTCCTCACACTTACACATACACATAGTCTATGTATCATTTTCTCTTTCTCTCTATGTAGCTCTTTCTCTCTGTGTAGCTCTCTCTCTCTCTCTTTCTATGACGATCTGTTGCTCCCTCCCTCTCTGTCTCCCGCTCTTTCTTAATCCCTATGTTTCCTGTTACTTTTTGATTTTCTTGACATCTTTTTGTGTTAACGAAAAACTTTCAATATTTGATTTCTGAAGGTTTCATCTCCTATAATTGGCTGTTTTCTTTGCGATTGGCACTAATTTGTCGGCGTAAAGTCATTCAAAACTTCATCGGGTGAACCTCAAATTGCATTCGCCTTGGTCATCATCGTCCTGTCGGAGACGATGAAGGTTCCCTTCTCTCTGTTGTTCTCTATGTTAACATCTTGTCTTATTTTATGGACTTTATTGGGACACACACACATACACACACATACACATATTCATTCGATAATTTTCTTATCAAATGATTTTGTGGTGAATGAAAGACATAATGAATAGTAAGGCCAGCCGCCACAAACAATTCTCAATCATTCTCAATTACTCGTTCTCATCTGATAATCTGTGAGACAATGAGAGATTGTTTGTTTAATTAGCATATTTGGAGGAAAGATTGTAAGCGTGTCTTCATTTTCATTTTTTTCCGTCTGCTGACATCAAGAACGGTTGTTAATTTCTAATTTCTTATCTCTTCTCTTCCCATCAAGACACACAACTCATCCTCTCTTCCTCTTTCACTTTCTCTCTCTCTCTCTCTTCTTCACTCAAATATCCTTATTTGGGGGGTTTTATTTTTATGTTTACCTGTTTTCTTTATGACTTTCATCTTTGGTATACAACTGAAATTACAACCAATGAAGCTTAGCAACCTGCAACTGCTTTGTCTGTTTCTACTCTTCCGGCACATATCATTGGAAGTTGGCTGATCTGACAAAACTGAATGACAGTTGAAGTGACTGACGACCGCAAGAAAAGTTTCTTGAAATGTACGAAAAGTAATTTTTTCGTTTGAAGCTGAAAAGAGTAAAGAAAAAACGGCTAACAGATTGCAATGTTTTTCTTCGTGGAGGGTAGAGTCTCGTCTTGGTGGGCTTGTGCCTGGCTTGCGGCAGACATTCTATTCATTCAATGAGTTCATAAAAGTATTTGAAATTAATCTTTCTTTTTGCTTCTGTCATAGATTGATGACATCGTAATCCTTATATAGATGCTTAACTATATGCATATAATATAAATTTGCTTGTACTTCTCATCATACTATTATTATAATAATTATGTGTGTGAGTATGTGTGTGTGACACAAGTTGTATTACTTATAGAAAACTTCTTATCTCTGTTTCATTTTCGTCTATGCTCTAGTGTTGTGAGCTTAAATCCTTCGGGGGCTAGTACTGCTACTCAACTCCTAATGCCAATTTTTCTTGCTTCTCCTGCCCCTTAGCTGCCCCTGTGGACCTCAGCAGCTTTTTAGTCCTATCTTACATTATCGAAAGTCTCTTGTTCTTCTCAGCTTTTCCTTCTCCTTCTTCCTTCTTTTTCTCCTTTTCCCGTTTTTTGCTTCTAATTGATGGTGTCTTCATCGTCTGTAAAACGAGCAGAAGCAAAAAAAAAAAGAATATTTTATTTGAAAAAAAGAAGGTTCATAAGGCATATCCACATGGAATATTCGTCATGATATATTGTGGATGAGGAGAAGTTTGAAAAGCTGAGTCTCAGATGAAGAAGAAGAAGAAGAAGCTGCTTTCGATAGTTACAATTTGGGTGAAGGTTCGTGAGAATAATCGAAATCCGAGAAGCATAGATGACTGAGAAACCTGAAGTTGAAAGCTTCAAAAAGCTCTTACGGAAAACTGACAGCTCATCTGGCATAAATCTTTTTTTTTTTTTGCTTTTCTACTTTAAGAAAGCAACAAAGCATTTCTCTTGTGTGTGTGTGTATTTGGAGGAGATGGTGTAAAGCTTAGTGTCATATATGGTGTATAAGCTGTCTTCACACAAATTTATCCCTCCTCTAGTCTCTCTATTTGTAGAGAGAAAGATGGGCACAGAGAGGGAGAGGAAGAGATAGAAGGGAAATGATAGATGGACAGAGAAAGAGAGTTAAGTATTTGTAAGAGATTTTTGATTTGAAGTGGAAATACTTCATTCATGATACCAAATGGGAAAGTATTACTATACGATCATAGCGAGACTACCAACTAATCCAGTTAAAACAGCTGATTACCTTTGGCTGAAACCACATGAAACTGGTCGGCCTCTTTTTGTTTTTTTTTTTTTCATACTAACAGTTGGTTAACTGTAAATCTTATATTTGGCAACATTCATTTCCCGAACACATATTTCATAATTGCATAGACGCAGACACATTGAGAGGAAGAGGGGGAAGGGGGACGAACCGAGGGAATTTGGAAATATTCTATTTTCAAAAAAGTAAAAATTACGGGAAATTTTGTAAATCAACTTGTAATTGCGTGTAGAAGCTTCATTTCATTATCATTCAGACGTGATGATCGGTTGTCTATACGATGACGATAGATATATGAATAGAGAGAGATCATATATTATTCTCATTATAAACAATTTTCTTGCAATTTTCTTATTGTAAATTGAATGTTAATGAATAATTTATAATTATATAGTTGGAAATGGCGAAGATGTGGTTACGGAATGGAATTTCGAGCGTGGATCATCTGGACGATGCTCTACCAATTCGGTCAGACGACTACAAACACCACCTAGTCCGGACACCGTTTCTCTTCCGGTTTTTCACAAGGTCAGTCCTTTTTTTTTTTTAATTTTTTTTTTAAAAGAAGAGAGTATGTTTTACTTTTGAACAAAGTTTACGCCTCCTGTGGAGAGAAATGAGAGAGGAAATTGTAAATGATTCACATGCATGAGTGGAAATTACATTGGACCAGGTTAATAACAAGGACGGAAACAGTCACGTAGAGAGAGGGAGAGAGAGAGTTACGAGTCTGATGAATGAGGGATTTCCAATTCTTTTTCTTCTTTCGTTTTTTTCCATTTCATTTATGCCCTTCTTCTGTCTGTTTTTTTTTCTGTTCTTTCCTCATTGACAGCTTTGATTCCGTATGATGTGGTCAGTTTGTAGTTAGAGAACTGGTTATGAAAACGTTTAAGAAACTTCTTCTTCCGGTCAATGAACGAAAAGGCTGTGAAAGGTGAGAGAGGAGAAAGGATATAAGTGAAATGAGAGTAAAGAGTGTGAAAGATGATGAGGAAGATAAGAAGCAAAGGTAGTCAGAGAGATAATTCATTTAAGAGTTCGTTAGTATGTGTGGTCATTGGTTGAGCACAAAGATTTTTCTATCTCTGATGTCAGAAAGAAGGAAGCAGAAGTTTTCGTGATAGTTCATCATACAGCTGCAGTTAGGAAGAAATTGGAGAGAGGGAGAAGATGATATAGAGGGAGAGAGAGAAAGAGCATAGAAGAGAGGATTAATTGTAAGATGAGGAGAGTGTATGTGTAGATGTTTCTTTTCTTCCAATAAAAACTACTAAATCTATTAAATTGAGCTTTATGATGTCCCATAGTGCACAACCAGATGGATGAAATGTGTTGTAGCTGAGCTTAATTGATGATTTAATGCTGATGGTGATGGTGTGTGTGTGTGTGTGTATGTGTGTATGGGTGTGTGTGAGAAAATGCTCTGAGAAATCTTAGGAAAAGCTTAATTTCATCTTTTAATAAAATCGTATAGAGAGAAGCATCGAGTGAGTCGTAGCGAGGGCTGGAAAACAATCCATTGAAATGTCTTAAATGTTTTTTGGTTAAAAAAAGAAAATATTTGTGGCTAATGGGTCACTACTGTTTATCAATGTTATTGAGGCAGTTATATTGAGATATTATGCGAGATTCTCAGACTCTTCAAAGAGCTTTTGCACGATCCGCGCTGAAAAATAACGAACGACGATGATGATGATGATGATGAGAAGGAGAAGGAGGATAGTGTGTTGATGGGAATGATGACCAAGTATATATGGAAGGAGATAGAGAGAGAGTGAAGGAGAGAGAGGGGTGAAGGTTGATTATATAAGAAAAAAAAGGAAGAAAAATAAACTTCCTAATTATTGAGCTAATGGATTGCGTTTGTAATAGTACCGGAAGTACATGAGATAACATCTGAATATGACGAACCTCAAAACAACATGGGTCACTCACGTCTGTTGAGGAGCTTAACAGCCAAGGTTGTAAGATTAATGTGAGAAGCAAAGGGATATGCATATCACTCAATAATCTTTTTCATTATGTCAAAAACTTTACAGTATATGCGAGAATATTAATAATCATAGTGGAAACGAGAGATCAACCGTTTGACGTCTGCATCATCTTAGCACAAAAATGAAATTGAAAAGCTTCAATGTCATATATGCAAATTAGGGAGAAGTTAGGGTGGGGGGGGGTGAGTGGAAGGGTGGTGAGAAGGGTTAAGGAAGGAAATCAATAATGGCATCTTACAAAGCGTAATATGATATGTGATTGAAATATTATAATAAAATAAGCATCAGCTTCTTCTATTTATAACTTGTGAATGTTCTTTTTCAGCCGCCACCCACACATACCATTCCTCAACCGCCACAACCAGAAGAAGCTCAAAAGAGTATACATGAACATATGCGACAGATTTTAAGCTGTTCAGCTTCTGCTTCTGCGACACCTTTAACTTCTCCAATGTTTCAACGACAAACATACACAACATCTTCCCAAAATAGATATTTACCTCTGCCCAACACCAAATATCGAGCTGATGGACAAGTGTGTGAAGCCTATTGGGCCAAAGGTACGCACTCATTGAATTTGAAAAAATATTTTTAAATTTGATTTTTAATTCTCTTCTCCTTCTTCTTCTGCAACTCTCATGCAAAATCTATTAGAGAACACAATTGGAAGTGGTTTTTCTTTGTTAGCCTTTCGGCATTTGCATCATCATCCTCTCACTTTCTCCCCTTCATAACACACACTTGTTTGTGGTCATCACTTTGTCTTTCGACCAGCAAGCATTGAAGTTTCGGCAACAATTGGCCGAATGTTTGTTTAAGCTCCGAAAAGGACCATTGTCAAGCAGAAATAAGCCTGTTACTTAGACCGTGACAATCTTTATGAACTCAAATCAGTCGTTGGTGAACAACTTAAATTTCATAAGCGGGACTTTCGTTTTGCAAACTACAACATAGACATAGAGAAAGCACAAATAATTATTGAAATTCATATATTTCAGAGTTTCATGATGATGCATCTCTTCACAACTCAACTCTATCACTTTTGAACACTGGACGTCGAAGTGTCATCTATGACATTCCGCATCATCAACAACAACAACAACACTACCAGCAGCAACAGCAACAGCAACAGCAGTTTTTCCAAAGAAATACTTCAAGTAACTTTCTGTTTCGCGACATAAGCTGATACTTTCTTCTTTTAAGCACGTAATTCCTCATCTTATCCCTTAAATGGAATTACACGTCCATCCTCAGCTGATCCATTTAAAAGAAATCGTTCAACCCCCATAGGGATGTTGAATTCTGGGGCAACTGCCACATTGAATCCATCTCTCGGGGGCTCCAATTCGAAAAGTTCTTCAAATGGTTTAAATAACCTGAAGCCATTGTTTTCGTTACCAACCATCCAAACTTCTTCACAAATCGACGACACATTTATTGCGCGCGAATGGGTCTTCAAGTAGTTCTCTCTATTCATTTACATCTTCGAACTGTTTGACTTTTAGGGAAATTTATCAAGCAGCGATTGTTGAGAAGGTGCCTCTGACTCTTATTGAGGGACAGAAAGGTTCAGGCAAATCTAGTATTTACAACCAGCTTGTCTATAATTCACCTTTCCATTCCGGACAGGTAGGAAGGAAATGACAATTTAATAGAAGATGATATGATTTAAGGCTTCTGATACTATCGATTCTGGATGTGTTTCTGATTCTTACACAATACCATCGAGAAATTATGAGTGGATGAGAGCAGTTGCTGGTCGAGTCGTTGCTTATCACACTTGCTCAATTCAAGATGTTAGTGGCTAATTAACATACTAATGATAAGCCAGACATTATAGGCTTCTTCCTGTGCTATCCCAGAGTTTGTGTGTAATCTGGGAGCTATGTTGGCTGCATCACCTGTTCTCAAAAGTTATTCAACTATTCTTCAAAAAGTAACAGCCAAAGAGAAATAATGTTACCTTTAACATCTTACTTCTTAGAAACCTGAACTGACGAACTTATTGAGACTCGAGGAATGCTTGAAATACGATAGCATCCATGTTTTCGAACGAGCTATAGCTGAACCTCTCTCTCAATTGAAATCAACCGATCAAGTAGTTTTTGATGTTATTAATCCGGAGAACTGAATTGTTAAGGGGAGTCTGGTCATTCTTATTGACGGAATAGATGAAGCTGAATACCATCGTTGTGAAGATGGACGCTCAATCGGAGTCTTCCTTTCCCAAGTAATTGATTACCTTCCTTTCTGGGTCCGAGTAGTTGCTACTACGGATGCTTCTTCTCTGTCCAATTTTGAAGCTAAGAAAAGAAGATCTGTTAGAATTGGTGAGGATGGTTTCAACAAGCATTTCTCAATCTCAACTTCTAGACGACTGCTCATTGGATGAGAGAGTTGTACGAGACAACCGTATGTACATTGAATATCGCATCGGAATGTTCCGTGAAGTCCGTTATCCTGTTTGAAACTCTCTTTAACCATTTGATTTTCAGTTGGAAGATTCGATTGTCACTTCTCGACGAAATTCTGTAATCGATCCTCTATCAGCTTTCTCTGAACAAGTTGTTGAAAAGGCTAATGGAAACATGCTATACATTCGATTGTTACTCCAATTATTGGAAACTGGAAAGCTCAGGATGGCTTCCTTAGCTTCAACAATCCTTCCCGATGATATATCAGGATTGTATGTCATGTACATGGATTTAACTTTTGCGTAAGCAATTTCTCATAATGAATTTAAGTTTATTTAATTTGTAGATTTGCAACTGCCTTCTCTCGAGTATCCCCAGCATTATCAGTTTTATTGGCATCGCTTAGGCCTTTGGATCGACAGACTCTCTCGGATATTTTGAATTCGGGACCAGCTGATACTCATGTAGATTTGAATGAAGTCAATCAAATGTAAATAAAACAAAAAAAATCTTTACTTAATCCATTCAATTCTACAGGTTGACTGTTCTCTCTCCTCTGCTTACGTATGGACCTGATGGAGAAATATCTTTACATCATCCCGCTTTCCGAGATTGGCTCATTCGTAACGATGCCTCTGCTAAGTATCCAACGGATGTTCGGTAATTCAAACTAGCCTAAGCTTCCATCTATATTCTTCTTTTTACAGAAAAGGACATTTGCTGATCGCCCTATGGTTGTCTAATATTGCTCCATTAGAAACGCCGCAGTTGTTCGAACTTGGACATCACCTCCTAAAAGCTCATCCTTACAAGTACATGCACGGCGAATATGTTCCAGAGGTTGGAATTAGTATACTCATTCCCTTTCTAGTTTATGATATTCAGCTGACTTCTTCTAAAGACGGTCAGATTTTGTGGATCCAGAAAAGCTCTGACAACATGGCAGCCGCTTTACTTGACAATCGCAATATGCACTATCCAAATACTAAAGTTAGTCGGCTTCTTCTTGTAGCCGGAGCTGATCCATCATATTGCCCATCCGTTTCTTCAAAATCTTCCGATATTCCTTTATCCGTTTCTCAAAAAGCGGTAGCAGCAGGTCACTGGTCCTTAGTCTCTCTGTTGCTACACTATGGGGCTGGCTTACATCCGGACATGGGACCATCTCTTCTCACAATTGCTGCCAAAAATGGGAACTTTGAAATTGTACGTCAATTACGAACCATGGATGATGATATATCAGAAGCTGTTAGAGAAGCTGCTGCAAACAACCATTTACAAGTAAAATTCTTTATCTTTTGCACTTTCTTAACAAAAGCTACTTGAAGATACTCATATTTCTGTTGTCAACTCATTGGCCTTCGGAAAATAGTAAACTCGAGGCGATTGAGGAAGCTGTTTATGCAGCAGCTGCACAAGGTAAAGTTTCTGCAGTCAAAACTTTAAAAAAATGTTTGAATGTTAAGGACATGTATCTATTTGTCAACATTTGATTGACAATCATTCCCAAGTTGATTTCTCCAGACCTATGAGAGTTGCTTGTGAGAATGGAAAAGCTGCTGTTGTTCAATTTTTCATTTCACGGTAATCTGATGAGAGGCAATATCAGTTGACGTTGACTTTCTTTCAGAGGAGCTACATTGTCTTCTTTGTCATGGCCATCAGATAAGTCTACGATTCATTGCGCAGTCGAAAGTGGAAGCTGGGATTTAGTCGTATGTTGCCTTATTCTTAACGTTTGATGGTTTCGCTGTAGGTGGCCGTTCTTTCACTTCCTCAATCTAATCTCGAAGTGACTGATGCTGAAGGGCGAACTCCTTTGATTTGTGCTGCCCGGTGTGGTCATGTTGGTCTTATCGATATGTTGATTAATAAAGGTAAGACATGGATGGCGAGAAAGGTTTAGACACCTCCCTCTCATAGAGAGAGCCGTGATGACTCCATCGTTATTGTTCATTACAAACACAATATTCAGGTGCAAATGTGAATCATCGTGACATAAGTGGATGGACTGCCATAATGCATGCTATTCGAAATGCTCATTTGGCTTCTGTGCAATTATTGCTAGATAAGGAAGTTGACATTCACGGCATAGATGTAAATGGTTAGAATGTTCGAGATAGTAAACTCTCATAAAACAACTTTTAAAGGATACACATTAGCTCACTTAGCTTGTGCATATGGCACTCGTCCAATTATTGACCGTTTATTAGAATATGGAATGATGTTCGAAGAAAAGGA
>CALQYR020007457.1:2018965-2068138 GCA_943334845.2 Auanema sp. JU1783 | reverse complement strand
TCTATTCGTGGATACCTTGAAGACAATGAAGTGCTCTATCTCTTCTACTACGAGCTTCAAAATCTTTTCTTTGATTTCACGAGGAAGAAGTTCAAATGGGGATCGACCATCTCCTTGGTTTTCATTAGCAGAAGCATTGTTTGATATCTGGCTCATCTTAACACAATCTGATTTGAGCAAGATTTAATAATGAATATCGATAGGATTATCGGTTTGAGAGATTTCGCAATCGCACCGTCCATACCTCTGAGCCATACGATTGGTCTCGAAACTGTATTTGAAACTATATTTGTTTACTTCTTTCTCTCTTGAACTAGAGCGAACACAGGTTTCACAGGAAGTGACGATAAGCATATTCACTACCGAAGATGGAATTGAACTTCTTGTTAATGAGTTTTAATCTCCAAAACACCTGAATATAAAGGAAGTGAAGTGGTTTGATCAACTGACTTACCACTAGCAAGTACGGGATATTCTGAATATGAATAGTTCACCTGAAGTATCAGCTTTGATCAGGATCATATGTTCAACAAACGTTCTATGAACCATGAAGTTGTGCGAAGATGAGATCAATATCCGGATACAACAAACGTTCATAACTAAGTCATTCAAGAAAGAATAACTTTGATCTGTCTACAAACAGCTAAGCAAGCTGAATGAGATTTGAAACACCAAGGAGAGAAGACGCAACAGATGCCACTAGTAAGGTGATTGAAGGTATATATGCTGAGATAACAAATGGATGTCTGCTTCTTCTATAAGAGGAGGTATCAAACAAGAGTTAAAATACATATTTATTCAATAATGTTAGGTGAATTTCCAAAAAGTTGAAAAAAAGGTACTGTGGCCAATTCAGGAACTTTTGAGCTTTGACAACATTCAGGATCTTTCTCGAGTTGAGGATTAAACACCTATTGATGATCAGTGTATGTGAATCAAAAAAGGGACGACATACCCCGAAAATTCTTAATGACACTTCTCTGAAATCGTTCACCACACCCTCATCAAGATTTTCCTTATGGAATCGATTCCATATGCAATCTATACGAAATGGTTTATCTCTGAAAACAAAAATAGAAAAGAGAATTTAATAAGAAAGTTACTCGAAGTATCTTGGAACATCTTTCCAACCGATTTTCAACTTTATCTCGTGAAAACTTGAAGGGTAATTTTTAACCTTATCGAACATTTCTTTTGGCTCATGATATCTGCTCGTGTAGATAATCGGACAACAAACATCCATGGTAGTCATATCGTCAAGGACTGTTAGCTGATTTGAAAAAATACCACAAGGATACTTAAGGCAATGACGTCTAACATATTCACTGCTCATGATGGAGTAGAACTCCTTGTTAACAAACATCAATCCCCAAAACTTCTGAAACAATGATTACTTTTAAAATTATACTGTAAGTGAAAACCTGGAAGTCAGAGAAGTACACTATCTTTTTCTCTATCATCTTCAGAATCTTTTCTTTGATTTCGCGAGGAACAAGTTCAAATGGAGAACGATCATCTTCTTCCTTCTTAGCTTTTTTTGATACATCAGCTTTGAGATTTTCTCCAACTCTCTTCATCTGGAAAGAATGCCTGTAATCGACTGGAACAACACTCTACGACTGAATCTAACTGGAATATGAACTATCGGAAGCCACAAAGGTTTCGCAATCACGTTCCTATTGCTTCATAGGCGCTTGGTGGTTTTACTGGAGTATGGACCATCGAAGGCCAGAAAGATTTCGCAATTACTTTTCTGCGGCTTCATGAGCGCTTGGTAGTCTTACTGAAGTATGGAGGAAAGTTAAGCATCAATCAATTTTTTCCATCCACTGTCATAAAGGAACTCCGTTAAGATTGGTTTCTCAGAACAAAAAAAGTTGAAATTTTAAAAATGTAGTACGGCACTTGAAGTCGAGCCTTCTCCGTAGAGTTATTTTCATCTCATCTAAAACAAACTTCTAGAAGACGTTCGGAAAACTAGAAAGTCAGTATTTCGAACGAGCGCCTGGACGTGGAAGTTTCACCTAGTTTACACGACGTTGGGAATATCAGAAAATTCTAACATCTTATATGAAGGAACCATTTTTTGGAGTTGTCTGGTAGATCTACGCCTCACAAGTGTTCTTATACAACTCACTCCATTTTTAATTTTTTAATCATTTGGCAGAAAGTTCATACGTTCAGGCTTTTGCTTGATGAAGCTGTTGTAACCCTTGAACCACAATAGTTTCGAAATATAGCTATTCAAGATCATTATCTCAGTAATTATCTGCTGTTTATAACATTCCCACTGGTATTGCCTAATTAAGGAGCAAAAAACTAATTCTCTCCACTTCCACTACTTTGTCATGTGAATTCAACTTGAGTGTCAAGGCTTCATACCATCAACTGACTAAGAGAGAAACAAATGGGAAATAGGTAGTAGAAAGCAGGTTTAAAGTACTGAAATGAAACTGAATAACATAATGAGTCACACGTCATCTTCAACCTATCATTCGAGTTTGATTAAAGTTTCAAACAAAAGTAAATGAAACAGAAGCCAAAGAGGAAAAGGTCACAGATGAAAGAGGACCTTGTGCACTTAACATTTAGAAGAAAAAACTTCAACAAGTGAGCACTAGATAGATTACATATTTATAAAAACGTTTATTATCAATTTAGTCATTTAATATACAAAATATTATGTCCTGAGAAACATTCAGATCATGTACTGCTTCAACCCTGGTGAGCTCCTATTCCGAAGGCTTCAAGGAAGTTTGACGGGATCCTCTCTCTTTTGCGATTTATCAATGTTGACTGATATATACACGGCTGCAATTAGTAGTAGAACACCAGAAACCACTGCTTCTAAAACAAGCAGCCAAAGCAACTCGAAATCTCTCTGAAACACAAGAAGGTAACTAATTCGGAAGTTACAGATTACAACCTTATTCGACTTAGATTTCAAGCATTCCAGATCGAACTTGAAAAACAAGGAAATGAGCATAACTGTTCCCCAAAGAACTGTATAGAATAGTGAGAAAGCGGATAAACTGAAAAAATGAATCATAAAGGAAATGAACGTCTGAACTTACAAAACTAAGAAAGTGCTCTCTCTGATGTTGGCTTCTATTCTGCCCATAACTAAACATCTACGAATGATCACTAATATACAACATAGGGCAACGATTCCGAAAAGGATTGCCGTAGCAACTGAAGTAACGAGTATTATTGAATTGATAAATCAAGTTTACCATTAGAATAGTTCAGAACTGTACCGCTTGTTCCACAGCTGGCTATGTGTGCATGCCAGTCGATGCTATACAGCAGGCAGCAAATACATAAGAATGTTGAATTGAGGGAAAATATGGAATAAACTCCGATGATCACTCGGTTCATGTTCTGCTGATTAATCTGGAAAAACCTTTGACTCACGTTTTATATTGAAATTTTTGTGATAAGAGCGCGCTAGAAGCTGTAGTTCACAATTCGTAATTTTAAACCTTGCACTGCTTTATCGCATGATGCGTGGGTATATTTCTCATGTTAATCATGTTTATTCTGTTTTGAGTTGAGAAGGTCAGAGTCTAATCTGCTTAAATGGTTAACCCTCTCCAGATGATTGACACTTCTGACATATTTGAAAAAAAATTGAAACAGGCAACAAACTTTACTGAAACCACAGAATAAAATCCAGATTAGAGAAACAACAGTGAGAGTTCGTAAAATACATTTCAACATGCGATGTACCATGTTGCTCAATCATCTAAACACGTTTCATCGAGAAGTTCGGGAATCTGCAAATTATTTGTAATCATTAATGCCCCAAAACTAAAAAGTTCTTTACATCTTCCTGTTTCACATAAGATGCAGGATATAGCTTCCGAAGAGTTAGCCATCTATCTCCGATAGGCATATGTTTTTCAAGGGACAACGGTCGGATAATTCTAGAACGAGCACAGATTCTTATCAAACAGGCGTTCTTTAACCCCTACCTGGGACCGTCGAATAGAGTATAGGAAGTTGATACAAATGTCAATAAAATTCCCAATGTTATGATCGGTGAATAATAGAGTAAAGTCCAATATTTCGCAGTTGGAATTGGAACTGAAACCTTTTGAGATCTTTCGCAAGCGAAACAAAACCAAACCGTCGCAGAATGTTCCCGTGTATTCCGGCATGCACAAACATTCAACATACTGAAATCTGTTCGTATCCATTGCATTCTTCACCAAGCATTTTCCATAATGACAACTGAAGATATTCAGTTTCTACAGACGACTGCTGAAAACTAACGGATTTCGGCGATTAAGACTTGAGTCTTCCTCTGAGCAATCTTGGATGACTGAAACATTTTTTCATATTCTCTATCGTTAACACAAAGAAACATACCGAGTCTAGTAGAGGCTGACAGTTCTTTAACTTCTTAAAGATAAACTGAAAAACCCTCAACGAGTCATATTGTACCTCCAACGTTTTGAAGCACAATGTAGCATTTGAGCACAATATCATGATGAATCCTTTGTAAACCGAATCCGTATAGATTGAAGTCTTCTTTTTTCGCATCGCTCTTAGCATCCAGCTTTTTGAAGAAAAATCTTCTTCCATTTTTCTTCCTGTAACAAACTTATTGCTGCTTTCTGACAATCATAACTACGTTTCAGGGTAAATAGGCAGCTCAGCGACAGTTCCATTAGGAATAACCGTTGTTATTTTCCAAGCAGCTTTTCTCATCTGATAATAATAAGTAAAGGATTAAAAAGACAAAGTGTTACCAAATCGGATTGTACAATAGGTATGTTACACGAAAAAGCATGATGATAACCAAGCGGCACGTAGGCAGTTGTCTCCGTGTTGTCTGCATTTCGTTGAAACAAATGAAATCTCCCACAAAATTACCTGCCAATAGGACTTTTGGGAGACAAAAAACTAAAAACCACCACTCCACATGAAACATTTCAATGTGATTACATTAGCCGCCATCTTGTTGAAAATTCAAAAATCTCATTAGCATAAATGTTTGAATTGAAGATAATAGGAAAAGAGCAGGAAGAAGACATCATCTGAAACAGGAAAAAAACTTGTTGCTAATCCCATTGTGTTATGAGCACAACCGTTCAATATGGAAAAAATGATTGAAAATGAAATTATGCATTCACGTCTTACTGTAATGTTCGCAATAGGTCATAACTTCTTGTGACTGAGAATATTTCTTCGCATGAAATATAAGCTGACGGAACAAAGCTGGAATGTTTATTTGAGTTTAAAGAAATGATTTTATTCGGAAAAAAGGAATTTGTCGATTAAAAATGAAATTTAAAACAAAACAGAAGTAGAAAATGTTAGTTTTGCACTGAATCGACTGAAAACGGAACATGATGATCCTTCTGAAAACGGAACGAACATGTTTGAAAGCTTTTAAAGGTAGGTAACAGAGATTAAATCTCTCGAATAGAATAATATATTTGCTTCATTGATTTTCAGCCATATTTTTAATTATTTCATTGTTGAAGAAGTATGCAGATGTCAGTTTTGTCACTTTGCTTCCGTTCGTGTTCTTCATAACAAAAGAAGTAAATATGCTCTTTGACAACAAAACCAAAAAACAAATGAACAACTTAATAAATAATTTACGGTTAACTAGGTAAATCTGTTATAAGGTCACTCACTATATGGATATTTACTATACGTATAGTATTCATCGCTATAAGAATTCATTCTGTTGCTCTTTATGCTTGAATGATTCAAGTTGTAATAATCAACTTTTAGTTGAAAAATGTCCCACCATGTGCAGAAGGGAAGAAGGGGGGTCCTTTTCCCTTCCACTCTCGTCCGTTTCTCTCTTTCTCTGCAAAAACTTTTTTAAAAGAGCTTAATCAATAGAAACTTATGATAAAATGGGAGAATTTGCATCCCTCTCTCATCTACTTTCTATGTTCATCTCTCTCTCTATCTCTCTCTCTCTCTTTTCCTTATTCCTTCCAATATTCATTTCTCCTTCAAGGATATAGAGGGTGGATATTGAGTTTCGCTGTACGCATTTTCCTTCCGTATGTTTGAATCTATTTGAAAGTCTCGTATGTTGTATGTGTTGTCATCTCTCTTCGTACTTGCCCTCTTCCAGCAACTTTTTTTTTTTTTAATATTTGTTCTATTTATAGTTAATTATAATTAATATCATTTTACATATGTGTGAGATCAAATTTGCTTTCTCTTCATCTTTCAATTTTATTTTTTTTCAACATTCAACTATTTAAAAGATTGTTTTTGCTCCACATATAGACAGTGTGTGTGTGTGTGTGTATGATACCAACGAAATCAAAATATTTTTCATTTAATTTTATTTCCTTTTTTGGGGGCTCATTATTCAAACTATAAACTCATTTTGAGTACTTCTTCATAAATGTTTTTTAAAACACAACAAAAAAATATGAAAAGAAATCATGGAAACTCCTCTATACTTCTCATCTCTCTTTCTCTCTCTCTCTGTATTGCTCTCCTCTCCATCTCTTCTCACTCTTCGTATATCCTAATGGCATTTTCTCACACACACATACACACACACACATATATTCATTCTTTATATATCTCTCTCTCTCTCTCCCCTTCTTATGATATAATCTAATATGTAATGTTACTTATTATATAATGCTTGAGTAGTTGGAGGAAAGTGTCCAGAGTTTTTGAAGTCGTTTTTTCCTCCTTTTTTTTGTAAAAAAAAAAATTCTGGGATATGCAGCAAAATACTTTAATTAGTTTATGTTAACTCGGAGAAAATAATCAACTTTTTTATTTGTTCATGTTGATGCTTCGTTTCTGTCACATTAACTGAGTCACATGCCTCAAGGCACTTCCACGTCATGTTTCCTTATGAGTAGTAAATGGGTGAGCGTTTGTTGGTGACTGGGGGTTGGGAGAAACGGTGAGGCGTGGTAAGAGCAGGTAAGGTATGAGACAATGCGAAAGTCTCTCTCTCAAATATGAGAGAAAATTTACCTTACATGGATTGTATTCAGAATCTTTTGCTTCCGTTTGAGAGATTGAGAGAAAGAGAACGGGACAGAGCCGATTGTTTGGATGAACAGTTCGCATGAATTTCCAAGGTCGGCTCATCTGAATGGAGATAATACGAGCGCAGAAGAAAGGCTCTTCCATTGAATGAACAAGAGTGTCGTTTGCTCCATATATATACCTGCCGAAACCACTTCATGCGGTTCATCTTCTCCCTTTTAATCAAGGCAGGATACATCTTATTTCCGTTGAATTCTGACGTTTTCATCCATTTGTCCCATGAAAGTCGCCTATCTCACGTGATATTTTTCATTTTGAAATTGAACTTCACGTAGAACGGTTGAATCATTTTTCTTTCCTTCTTTTTTTTTTTTATTTTTTCGTCATCTTGTCTCATTGCCACAGTGCTGCTACTACTTCAAACTTTCATTACATTTTCAAAAACAACAAGAAATGTTTTCTTTTTTATATTTCAATTAGGTCTCACAACGATTTTAAGATAAATAAAACCTTTCATAACAAATATGAGAGTTTGAATATAGAAAAAGGTTTTTTTTCCTTTTCTTCAATATGGAAAAGCTTCAAAACAATACCAGAATGGAACAAAAAGACAATAGAAAGTCAATTTTAATATAAGAGGGGAGAGAGAGAAACAGAGAGGGGACATGTCAGATGGCTTCTCCCAATGTTGAAATGAAAAGATTTTCGTCTGCCTATAGTTTGCATGTGTTTTTAAGTGAAAAGTCTTCATAAATCTTCATCACATCATATACACACACACGGTATTATGTCCTTGTTTAGTTAATGTTCGTGAGAGTCAGATCATCTCAAGTGGATGAGCATAAGACCTCCCTGTACTTATGTCCTTAAATGGCAAGAAGCTTAAACACTTCTTTTACCACATATATCAACTATACGTATAATTTGTGCCTTTTAACCTAATTATCCTGTCATGCTTGAACGATTGCATTACTGATCGCTCAAAAACCACTCCATACACTGTTCTGAACTTATTCTTCGTTGATAACTGCAATCCACATCTTCCAATAAGCTTTTTTTCGATCGTTTATATAAGTTGACTTATTGACGGATGCTAGAGGTTGGATAAGCTTGGAAGGGATGAGACAGAAAGTTGACGTTAACTTCAAATGAAAAAAAAAGAGAGAAAGATGAATAGAGAGCAAAAGAGAGAGAGAGAGAATGGGAGATATACAGAGAGAGAGAGAGAATACTTGCCTGAGGCAACGATTTAGAAATAGTTGATTCAATGCTATTTACACTTATTTTCAAGAAAAGTAAGAAAAACTAAGAATTGAACAAGCTTCTGACCTACATGTTGTTCATGTCATAGCCGCAACTCTTGAAAATCACATCATTTCGTGGATTGTCGGGGCAGGGGGTGAACGTTTCATTTGGATGCGAACACACCCATTTACGTCCTTCAATTTTTTCATTTTTGATAATTAACATTTGACTTACGTACATTTCAACTTCCATTCACGTCTTTTCACGTAAATAAAATTATTGATTGGATTGTGGGCGGAGCTTTCAATGACCAAGTACAGTCGCTTTTGGACAAGAAAATCTCTTTTATTCTATTTTTATTATAATTGAATCTTTCATTACGTCTAATATGGACATTATATTGATTTCTGTTCACAAAAATCATCTTTGTATGTGTGTGCAACTGTTCAATTCATTTCGCTCTCTCTCTATCCATATCTCTTACCCTCTTACTTAGCATAAAGAGAGAGGGAGGGATAGACTGGATATAGAGAGAGACATATAGAAAGAGTTGCGATTGTGATGGACAGAGAGCTGGTCCTCACTCTCTATGTTTATTTACAAATTCCCTTTTAAAGATAATGAAATAGTTTGAACGTCTGCTACACAGAGAGTTGTGTTCTAAAAAAGACATTTTTTAATCCTCTCACAACTCTCTGGTAATGATTTTCCATTCATTTTGATGAATGATGGTCTGCAAAGTAGAATTTATCATTTGTGGAGAACTCCCTGTGTTCATCCTTCTCCATTCTCTCCACCATCAACTTCACTTCCCTTTCCTTTGCCTCTCCCTCTCTCTCTCTTCCTCAATCACTCAAATCACTTACTTAGAGTTGCTTTATCTGTCTTTGCTATCAAACTTGTTAAAAGTATATTCAAATAATAAAATCTCGTTTTCTTACTTAAAATGGCAATCAATGTTTACCTATCCATAGTCCTGTTTAAGAAGCAAAAAGTGTTTATATAGCTCAGTTTAATCGTTTTGTGTGAAATGTTGACGTCGCCTGTTGGCAATCCTCACTCCCCTTATCCGGAAACATATAATTATCTTCAATTTGGCTTCTCAAAAAGCAAAAAAAAAAAAAGAAGAAATCGTTGATTTGTGATTGAAAAGAAAAATGATATTATCTCTCAAAATGATTTCTTTTTATCTTTCTTATGTCTCTCTCTCTCATACTGTATATCCATTGTCTCTCTCTCTTGGCACTCTTTCTATGTTTCTATTACTCTTGATTTCTCTTTTTATACCTTTCGTTTCATTACTCTCTCTCTCTCTCTCTCTCTCTCTCTCTCTCTCTCTCTCTTATGTTATCTGTATGTTGTAGTTGACTGACTGGCCATCGGTGTCTTCTTTTTAAATTTTTATTTTCAGTTTTGTTCTTTCTACTTGAGAAGGGATATCTAAATGGATTTATCTGAGGTATTTGTGAACTGCGAACAGCTCTTCGATCATGTCGTCTTATATCTTGTTGCAGATAATATTTATTTGTTCATTATTATGTGTATCATTAACACAAGCTATCAAATGTAAATGTACAAAAGAATCGGAGACGATTACCTGTTATGATGGAGTATGTGAAGCTGAAGGCGGCTGTAAGTTTCATTTCTTCAATCATCATTCAGTCAGTTGACATTCAATCAAAATTATTTTTCTTTTAAGTCAAAGAACATTTGGTAGAGCCATCTTTGACCTTTGTTTATTAACATTATAAATAATATATTAGAGGAGAAGTAACCTCAATAAGCAATCTCTCATTCTCTCTCTTACTCTCTCTTACTCTCTCTCTCTGTCATTATCGTTCCCTCTCTACTAATTTCTAGGAAGAGAAACGGCCAGAGGGTAGAGTAGGAAATGTCCTCTTGACGATCGTTCGTTTGCAATTTTGCTTCTTCGCTTTGCTCATTCTCATCGTCGTTCGAGGATTTTTATTGAAAAAATTCAAAGTGAAGGTTTTTGGACATGAAAAAAGAAAAATTAATTAAATGCAAAGACTTCCTCACTTGAAAAGCTTCAATGAGGGAAAGGAATAGAGGAGCGGTAGTAGTAGGATGGAGAAGAAGAGTGAGAGAGAGAGTGAGGTGAGGTCAACATACTTGTTATAATGCCTCTTAACCCACAATATGTCATTGAAAATATTCTAATTTTACTTAATTTAGCTTGTTTAATGCTTGATCATCCAAGTATGGGAGTTCATTATACATGTCATAATAAAAGCTTAAAAGTATGTTTGAACATTGACATCTCTCTTCATCAAGACAACTGATTTGTGTAGGATGGTGCCTGTCTATTCAAAACATCCAAAAGTGGAGCAAACGTACGGATATGTGCTTGTAATCTGATGGACTTTTGTAATTTCTCTTATTGGCCAGAAAAGTATGACATCAACAATTCTAAATTCACAACCACACACTTACACTCTTTCTATCTAACACATATTACAACTATGGACTGTATATCTTATTTGTTTCAGATCAACTAGATCGATTCCAGCTGAATCTCGTGTAGCAATGGATCACGATGATCCAAATGCTTCTACAACTAACAGCTTTACAACATTAAGCTTCCTCATTTGCATATTGAGCTATATTCGATTATTATAAGATGAGGTTGAATGATGAAGCACAGACACACACACACACACCAGACGATGTGGGGAGGGTTTTGAGGTTGTGGGGGGATTTGTGAGAAGGATAATGAGGAAAAGCGTAATGCCGTTGCATACGATTCTTCTTCATATATGTATATAGTATAGCAGTAATACACAAAAACTAAGAGAGAGAGAGAGAAAGAGAGAGAAAAAGAGAGTGAAAGAGAGAGAGAGAGTTAGCTTCACACACAACAACCAAAACCATTTTGAATGTTAGGTTTATATTATTATGATTATGATATTGTTTTTTTTGTCTCATTATATCTATCTTGATGTACTTTCTTCTTAAACTACAAAAATTGACATACACAGCCATTGTCTTAACAAGTTCATTCCAAACATGCATTGAGACGTTCTTCTTTGATACTTTCTTCGTTCTTCGCTCGTTCATTCGTTCGTTCGTTCGTTCTTCATCTTCTCATTTTCTTTTTTTTTTCTTTTTTTATTTTTCTTCCTTGTTTGTTACATTAAAATAAAAATAAAATAAATAAATAAATATTTTCATTTTCATCTACTTTTATTAACAAAGTAAACGGAAATGGAAGAGCGAGAGGCGGGGGGGGTACCAGAGGGTGATATATGTATAACAAAATCAAAAATTAACTATTTCTCTTTATAAATGGAGGTTCTTTAACAGGTACAGGCAGAATGGGTGGATATGGTAAGCGCATGCTACGCTTCTTCAACGGCGGCTCACGTAATGGCACTCGTAGCATATCCAATGGATAGCTTGTTCTCCTTTCAACAAAATAATCTTTGTCTGATCTATAATAGATTCTATTATGATAATAAGATGGTAATGATGAAGTAGGAGGGAATGGTAGTAGTAGTAGGAGGGAGGGAGAGAGAGAGTAAGGAGTAGTAGATGTTAAGAGAGAGAGAGAGAGATAGATGACATACCGTTTAAGAGGTGGTTCTCGTAATGGAATACGTGGCATAAGCTGACTACCAGCTGAAGGATATACAGACATATCACGCTTTAACTCATTAGATTTCTTTTCGGGAGACGATAAAACTGAAAAATAATCAAAATGAATGATGCAATCGTGTGTTAGTCCTTCAATGTACTTCGGTATAATCGTAGTTGTGGAACAACAATTGGCGAATTTTGTATATTATCTGTAATATAGAAGATGTATAATGATGTGAAAAGAACATTCAAATTCAAATACCCCAATCATCAGAGAATTCATTAGCTCTTACGTACACAGAACAAACGCTGATAAGCAAAAGCCACATTTCTTAAAATATTAAAAAAAAAGTTTTTGAATTTAAAAAAAAAAAAAATTTTTAAACCGAGAATGATGTCATTTGAAGAATGCAAGAGCAAGATAGAGAGAGAGAGAGAGAGAGAGAGAATTAAGATGAGTGGGGGGATTGGAAGAGAGAGGGAGAGAGAGAGAACGATTGATACTGGAAAAGCATAAGAGGTAGATAGATATAGAGAGAGAAGGTGGATATATGAATATAGAGAGAATAAAAGAGAGAGATAGAGGGAGAGTGAAGAAGAACATACACTGACTAGAAGAGGTAGGATGAGGGAATGAAGCGAAGAGGCTGGAAAAAACAAGAAAAACAGGAAACGTTTAGTTGGGATAACTATATAAATATAGTAATTCTGTATGCAATTCACGACATTTTTCCGAAGTTTGAGAAGAAAGTTCAGAAATTAAAGTTTCTCAGCTGTGTGGCCAACAAAGCGTTTTGGAGCACAGAGAGAGAGTCTTCATCTCTCTCCTTCACCTAATACTCCACGCCATTCTCTCTGCACCCCTTCTCTCTCTCTTACTTACTCTCTCTCTCGCATACTCTTTCTTTTCTCTCTTTTTTTTTTATCAAAAAAGGAATGCGAATGAAACGTAAAAATTTCATTCGAAAAATCTTTGTTTTGGTATGACGCAAGCAATTGCTCAAATGAGTCTTGAAGGCTTTTAGACTTTGACTCTCCTAAATAAGGGAAATACCTTGCTTTCAATAGATTTTTGACGTTGGACTTCTCGATGAGGACGACTTCCTTAGCCAAATATTCAAGACGTTTTTATGAGTTTAAAGCCTTTTATTTTTGTTATAAAATGAAGCCACTAAGCATGAAGGGACCGGGGAGTAGAAGGGAGAGAGAGAGAGAGAGATTGTTGAGAAGCGAAAAAAATATTTTTTTTTTTGAATTCTGGGTTTTTTGAAGAAGCTAAAACGGGCTGCTCAAAGAACGAAATGAACGTCATCTGGACGAACACAGAATATCTTTTGAATTTTCGTTCGAATGGGAATTCAGAATTATATATGAGAAGCTGACGGCCGAAAGAGGTAAAAAAAGATAACGAAATGAGGAGGAGGTCGTGACTTCTTTCGTGTTTGAAGGATTCTGAATCTCACAGAGCCGGAGGGCATCACGCGGCTACAGCCAACCACCTCCATGCAAGCTTAGCCCCCACCCTCCCTCTGGTTCTCTCTGTCTCTCTGTGTTTTGACTAAAAGAATGTAAATCAAAGAGATTTAGTAAGAGAGAGAGGGAGAGAGAGAAAGAGAGGATCTGTCATTTTTGTGTTGAATAGCGGGGAGAAATCCATCTTGCAAACCATTACACATGGTTGGCTAGCTAGAGCTTTAGGATAAGGATTGTGACGTAAATTTCCTAAAAAGAAAAGTTTAAGCTTTAATCTAAGAAAATGTTCTATAAATAGAAATGGGTTATACTGAAGCCTTGTAATTGGTCTAATTAGGTTTTTAGAGACGACAACGACGAGAAGAACGTTGACGACGACGACAACGACGACGACAACGATGGCGTATGTGTTTTCTTTTGGTTAGGATAAAGCATATAATTAATAAATTAATTATTTTCCTCTCTCTTACATACATGGAGAAGAGAGAGAGAGAGAGAGATAGTGATGTATATATAGGGCTAAGGATGGTGTAAACGAATATAGAGAGATAAGATGTAGTAAGGGAGAGAAGAAGCTCACGCAAAAAATAGAAGGTGAAACATTGATATGAGAGGGAGGATGAGAGGGAGGGAATGGGAGTCAAGCAAGGGAAAAGTGGGAGTTAAGGAAGGGATTGAGGGAGATTGAAGCTGATGTACTATCAGCCAAATATCTCCAAAATCACTTAATCAACAACAGCATAAATTATATTTTGTATGTGAAATATTAAAAAAATTTTTGCTGAAAAACTTAAACATCAGATTGTCGAAAAGATGTTTTTTGAGATTAAAATCATGTGCAAAAGACAATCCAATCTCGCTTCTTCTCCTCATGTCTTTATATACCAGAGATGTCTGCCATAAATGGACATTTTATAATCAAAATATGGTCATTATACGTCAACATATCCAATCTACTAGATGAGATAGAGAGAGATTGTAGGAGAGAGGAAGAGAAGGAAATAGGAAACACGTGAGCGTTTCACGTAAAAATTAAAAATTCAAAAAAAGCAAATGTTGATTGGTGGGATTGGTTACATGTGTGCGTGTGTGTTGGTGTGCCTATACGTACGTCTACACGTATGACTATATATGTAATATGTGTATATGTGTGTGTGGAGGCTTTTGTCGGAGGAAATAATATGAAGCAAAAACGTAATTGATGAGTATGTGTATAGGAGTGTGAGTGCGTGTGTGTGTATGTGTGTGTGTGTGTGTGCATGTACTTTCAGATAGATATGGAAGAAAGGTATCTCTTATGAGAGGAAGTTGTTGAAGGAAAGAGTAGGATGATCAAGACAAATTCATGACCAATTTGGCTATTTATGGAATGAATTGCGATAGATTTTGCTTTAAATAGACGCACAAGTAGCTTTTGATAAAACAAAAACGGAACCTTTTGAGGAGATTGTTCGATCTCGGTTCACAGAGACTTTTCAACATATACAATGGATGGCAAAGTCTTAAAAGAAGGAATGAAAGAGAGAGGGGGAGAGTGAGAGGGATAAGAGGTAGAGAGATAGAGAGAGTGAGGTGGGTACAAATGGGTTAAAGGAGAGGAAGACAGCATGTGGAGAGGAGGAGAAAGAAAGCGGATGTTGAATCACTTAAGTCTAATGAAGCCAAAGGTATAGCATTACTTGGATGGTGTAAGGTTATAGAGCTTATGCTTCAAGCTCTTGTTCGCATCGTCAAATAGATATAGGCTGGATAAAGAAGAGTTTGGGGTGGAACGACTGAAAAAAAATGGCAAAGAAAAGCAGAAGGAGAGAGAGAGAGATGGTCAGGTAATGAATGTTTCGAAAAACAAGAGTCTCAATCTGCAAAAATGTGTGAAAGGAGAAGATGAGATGAGGAGAAGCAGCGGACAGAACAGATCTCTACAGCCCTGTTTGAGAAGAGCGATGGAATGTTATTTTTGAAAGAAAAAAAGGAAGAAAATATAAAAAGAATATTGGGTGGAAAAATAATTTATTTTTTCAAACAAAAAAAATATAAAAAAAGAAAAAAAAAGGAAAAAAGGAAAATGAGTGAGAATGAAGCATAAGATGACCGTTCTTTGAAAGTAAAACCGGAGAAAAAAATGTGAAAAACAAATGAAGATTTAACAAGACTATTGGATGAGGCAAAAAGAGAAATTAGCCTTTGTTTAAGAGTTTCATTAAGCGATCATTCAATCTTTAATGAAATTTCACAGCTTATTCCTTCATTAGACTGTCCGTCTGCAGATCTCATCCAATAATGAGAAGGAGAGAGAGAGAGAGAGAGAGATTGAGAGGAAGAAAAAGCCAAGGAGATTTGCTATTGGTTAGGTATATACTATACTAAATGAGTATATAGTATATATATCACAGCAGTAGGTAGTCTCAGATGAACGAGACGCTCTCTTCTGCTGCCTGAGTAAGCTTAGCTCACTTTGTTAGATGAGGTATTATCGGAGGCAAGGAGTGAGAGAACCGAGCGGCAAGAAACGATGCCTGCCTAGGTGCCTGGCTGCAAGGAAACTAAACAATATGGAGTTGGCGCTCAAGTATATTCTCCTTTTTTTTTCTTCTATTTTTTAATGAAACACATTTGACGTTAAGAGTGCTGACGACGAAACAGGAATGAAGAGAGTTGCTTGCGATGTTCCCACGATGGGCCATAACGTCATCAAAGTCTTTTAAGGAAAAGAATATTAAAGTAAAATAATTAAAGAGAAATCAAACATCTATATATTTATTTATAATATGATAGCATAATAGACTACACATGAGAATTATATACGTTTACCGCCTTTAGATACGTCTTCATAGAACAGATTTCCACGAAGATTTTGTTCCAATTCAATAGATTCGAACAATGCTTTGAAGTTACCGGCTCCAAAGCCTTGATGGTTATATCTTTGAATGATTTCAATGAATAAGGTGGGGCGATCTTCACATGGCTTGCTGAAGATTTGCAGGAGATAACCATTATCATCGAAATCAATTAGGATGTGAAGTCTTTCAAGATGATCCAAATCTTCTTTAATCTGAAATTAACAAAATATTTTTCGCGTAAAGCTCAGCTCTTGTATTTGAACTTGTCAAAGCCAAAGGCTATGCTTGACTTCAATCATCTAATTCCTTTTCCGAAAAACACTAACTTTCGAATTGTATGGATATTTGCATAATTCAGAGACTAATTATGCTCACACGTCAAGCGTGTACTTACAGAACGCCGGTAGACGACGCTGTTGCCACGTAATTTACGTCACACCTCACGTATATCATATAAGCCACGCCTCTAATTCCCACGTATTTTCAATTCAATTTTCTTTCGGTAGAACACATAAAGCGGTTGTCCTTTTTACACACCATATACCAAAAAGCAAATTAACATACCTGAACTTTTGATTCCTTCAGGCGCTCTCTCAAGTTATCGTAATATGATTTAGGAATGGTCAGGAACTCTACACCGCGTGCTCGAAGGGCTTCAATGGCTGATAGGATATTGCTTGTGTTCAATGCGATATGTTGCACTCCAGCTCCACCGTAGAAATCGACGAATTCTTGAATTTGAGATACTGCCTTCTTGGACGATGAGGCTGGCTCATTAATAGGCATTTTGATTGTTTCTTCATAGTTTGTAACTACAATTGATCGTAAAGCTGAGAACTCAGTGTGGATCATGGAATCGTCCACAGACCAGAATCTATGGAAGCTTAATACGTTCTCATACCACTCTACGGCGCTATTCATTTCTAAATCAGGTTGGTTTCCAACGCAGTGATCGAGGAAATTCAATCCAACCTAGAACACTTAAACTTTGAAAAGGCTATTTATATCATGAACGCACGTGTGGAAGTCCTTGGAAGAAATGCTTTGGCATTGTGTGGGCCTTGTATCCTGGTAAGAACACTCCCTTATAATTTTTTCTTTCTAACAAAGTGTGAACAGTATCTCCGTACTTAATTATCCAAATGCATTCGAAGAAACGAAGTACGAATAAATACCGTTTGTACTGTAGCGTATCTTACATATCCATTCTCATCCTCGTCTTTTCTGATATCTTGGATGACCTTAGCGCCAGCTTTCTTAGCATGATCCATGATACTATCGAGATCATCAACCTTGAAAACAGGGCATGAGAAAAAAAACAAACAGAGACGTTCTTACTTCGAAGCACACATCCTTAACTCCATCCCCGTGAAGAACAAGATGATCTCCGAAATCATTATTTCCGGGGAGTAAAGCGGATTGGAAAACAAAAATGATCTGTAAAGGAAAAACAAATGATTAAGTTGGAGAAATTGCTCCTCAATGATAACAATTTTCAAAAATCTCCGATTTCCCAACTCACTTTGTTTTGACGTACAGCATGGCTTGCAACTGTGCGATTTCCTGTCTCCAAACCTTCATAGGCAAATGGCTCGAAACCGAAGTTGGCACAATACCAGTAAGCAGCCTGTAATTCACATACTTCATTTTCCCACGTTTGTTTTCGATATTCATACTTGCTTGGCATTTCCTACAACGAATTTAACATGATCAAAAGCAACGAATGCCCCATTGTCAGGCTTGGTACCACGATCGAAAGTTGTCTGTAAACAATACGTTTGAGTATTTCTATTGCATTCTAGAAAGACATACCATTTTCAGCTAATCAGGAAAATTACTTGAGTCATTCGTAGATTTGTTCTTATATACTGACCATTAGGGTGAAAGAAGGCGGAGCATTTTGCACGTGACGTTTATCTGACGCAATTTTGTACAAAATTTTTTGAAAAAACGAGTTGAAATAAGATTGATGACTGTAGAATCTGTAATTAGAAGATCTTTTAAAAATGCCTTGAGAACGTACCCTCGAATTAGTCAAATACGGCTCGGAACCTAGCCGTGATCATCTTATCAATTCACTACTTTCATTTTCCTGATCACAAACACAGTTGCTGAGAAATCTGGAAAAGCGGGTGATAATTGCAGTCTTATCAACAACAGCACCCCACATCATTTGCCCCCTTTAGCACCAAGAATCTCCGAGCTGTTTGCGTGGAGAGCTGATGCAAGATGAATCTTAAAGAAGCTCCTATTACGTCGTCAAATCCAAAAGCTGTTGTTTGATTCGACATTCGAATATTCTCTTGAAAGTGTATGAAGTGCGCATTCACCAAGTTTATGCCTTTCGTTGACGCATTATCATGAAAGACTTCACGTGCGAGACATAACGTACAATAGAGAGATTCGGAGAAAATACTAGTTGGATTGTTTCAACGACAGGCACTATTAGATGAAGAGAGGAAGCAACTCGTTAGTCTGTTACAGAAATAACAAGAGATAACGGGGCTATCAGTGAAAGAGACTGGTTAGGACAACGTTATGCTTCCGAAAGACAATGAGATTGATAGAGATTGCATACAAATGATGTTTCAACGCATTCGGCGTGTCAAACGACGACGTGCATGTCAAACGCGCGTTGTTGCTTATCCGTTGACGGATGCCTGAACGTATATTGAACAAAAACTTTTTATGATATGGCGATGATAGAACGAACTGCTGAAAAGAAGAAAATAGAAATAATACAAAAAAAGAAAGCGGGCTGCTGTAAAACAGGGTCAAGAAAGCAGAAGATGTTGGCTTTGGCGTACGACCACCAGCAAGATACCATCCGAGGAAACGAAGTTATTACAAAACGATATTATCCGTGTCCCCAGTTGTTATGATCATGAAGACGCACCAAACATCAAAACATGTCTCCGTAGGTACTTCAGACCACTTTTTCTTCTGATCTTGCAACTTCTTACATCAAGGGAATCATCCTAAATTTAGAACTGACAATATACGCCACGTGTTGCCTAGAAACTTTCAGAAGAGAACCCGTTCTTCAGCCTGTATTTTCATTTTCTTCAAGCCCTTTGCTTAGGTAAACGTCATGAGTGTCCCAGACTACAACCTAATCATAAATATCATATGATATTGATTCATGGCCATTTGCTATAAATCATAAGGGACCTTAAAAATGGCAAGAGATCAAATCATCACAGCGATCATCATCATCACCATTATCATCATTAAAATAAGATAAGCATAGGTATATCAATCTTCATTCGAATTCTTAGATTGACCTTATAAATACAAAAATAGTTTTAATACAGAATTAGCTGATATAGATATACAAATATTGCTTATTAATTTTCTTTTCATCACATAAACAAGAAAAGTTAGTGTCGTTTGAAAAGTTTTGTCACAAAGTCACCAAGGGCATGATAGCTCATTAGAAAAAAATGAAAAAAAAAACAGAAAACCCGGAATAAGCTAAATCCGGTACCCGTTATCGCATACCATGATTTGCACGATTATTAAAATATTCCATATTAAAAAATGCGCAAGAAGAAAACATCACAAGAGTATAGTCAACGTTGAAAGCAAGCATACAGATGAGTGTCAGGCATGAGTTAAAAACTGAACAAATGAACTCTTGAAAAACTAACTACTTTCAAAATTAGAAGTCTATAAATCATTCAACCGCGCCAATAACTCATTAGCGTTGGGGCGGGAATTTCGAGAATTGGAAGCAGCGGCTACGTTCTCTTTATGAGACGGTGATGTTTGCATTGGACGTACTGTCTGTAAAGATTGTGATTATAGACTTATCTGTTGTTTTCAGTGTACTTATTCGCACATAAAAAAGGCAAACAAAATAGCAAAAACATATGACCGACCATAAAGCCTTACCTCAATGGTACCTCCACCCTTCTGTCTTATCCGAACTCTTTGTTCTCGAGGAGCTATTGTTGGCGTTAAGGTTCCTAGCTCAGCGAGAGCGTTTCGTTCGTTTAAAAACATTTCAGACCCTCTTGACCGCTGTCGATTTAGCGCCATTTGACCTAAGGTTAAAAAGCAAACATAAGATGTTAAAAAACAAAAAAGCTGGAAAGTGAGAAGAAATGTATGATACCTTTTCTAGTTCTTCCCGCGATAGCGCTCGGAGGTTTTGGTGTTCTCGTCCCTAGGAGGAATTTGTTCAGATCAGCTGACTCCATAACTTTCTCTAATTCGTCCAAAACACCTGTTTTAGTAGGATCTGAAATGGTATACAGTATGAAGTAATTTGTTTTTTCTCGTCATACCTGTCTGAATCTTGCTTGGCGTAGCATAACTGGCGATGCTATAAGGATTGACAGCTCCTTGTATAGTACTAAGAGGTGCTCTCTTATCCTTGCTCGACTTCTTAGATTCCTTCGCCTTTTCAGCTTTAACTCTTTCAGCTTCGATTTCCCTGTGAGCAGTCTGAAGAAAATAAGTCTGAGCTGTACCATATGGATGAGAAACCTCATATTGGCCTTTGAACGTTTTTATATCAGTGAAGAACTGTTCCATGGGGTACTTCTTAGGATCAAAAGCGTAGAACTTAGCTAAGCCTTGCCAATCACTTTTCATTTTATTATGCATCTAAAAAGTTATTAGTCTATTTGATAAGAAAGTGAATTTACGCACCTTCTCTATAGTTGCAAAAGCTTCCTGAGCTTTCGATTGGAAAGGTGTCATAACTTGAAGGAACTTATCGTGATCATCCAGTTTTTTGTACGTTTTCAAGAAATTCTCCAGCTTCAAAAGAGTTTGTGTTCGAATGCAACCGATCTATGAGTTTGGTACTAACCTTAACAACGCTCTGGCGCACTGTTGAGACACCATTTTCGACTTCTTCCGCATTAACACGAGCGGCAGCTCCACAGTGATAGAAATCCTCTTGCGCAAACCTGAAGAATTTAACATGCAACCCGCAAACGTAACAGTAGTAACCTCGCTTTAGAAGCATCAATCTTTTTTATTGATTCTATCATATAATGGAGAAGAGTTTGCTTGTTTTCTACGTCTTTCGTATCGGCAATCTTAATAATGGAAATTACTACTAACTCGCCAAGGCATGTTACTTTAGTCAGGACGCTCATCTCAAAACCGAACACATCTTTATGAGATTTAGAAGACTGCGACATGAAGTTACCATAGAGCAACGCTAATTCTAAGAATATTTTGAAGCCTTTAGAACGTCTAACTTCATCACAAGCTTCAATAACAGCAGAAATGCTCTGAAGAAAACACAATGAGAGAAGGTGGATCATAGAAAGCTGTACCGATTTCAGTTCATTCAGAATTTCTTGGAACCTTATTTTGAAAATGATATGATCCATTCGTGCAGGAAGAGCAGTAATACTCGAAAGATAAGCAACGAACTGAACGATTAATTGGTTGAACTAATCACAAGAACCTGTACCTTTTCTCCTTCAGGCATATCCTCGTAGGTTGATTTATCCATTTCAGCCAACCTGCGTATCATATCCATAGGAGGCAGGGCAGCTCTCAATTGTTGTAAGGTAGAAACAGTTACTTTCTTCTCATCGACCTGAAAATTGAATCTACATCCAGTAACTGCTTGGAACACACTTCAATTATTATCCGCCTCCATTCCTTTGGTGCCAACTTTGCTGACCCATATAGAATATCTTTAAAATGTTTGAATTAAATTTGGTCCGAAGAATGCACCAACTTAATGACTTGAGAATTTTTTCGTCATGGATAACTTGAGGTAACTTGACTTTCTTCAATGGGAGACTACGCTTGGAATCTTCAGAAGTTTTGCCTTGACGATTAGAAGAAAATCTTTCCTGAAACGACCTATCACTTGAATATAGAATTCGAACAAACTTTTAAGTCGTTTAGTAAGGTCTCTTTGGCTAACTTATCTTCGCAAGTTTTAGCCCAGAAGCAATCTGCAGCTATTTCTTTGGGGTTAATCTGAAAATATTGATGTAAACGAAAATCATTAGAAAGATAGACAAACCGAGTTGCTACCCCATGGGAACTTCCTCATCGGTATCTCAACTTTCCTCTTAGTTTTCGGAACGAGATGTTCTGGTAACGCGGGAACTAACGAGAACCCGCCCAACGGAGGTGGTGGAGCTCCGGGCGGACGAGGTCCTAAAGCTCCCGGTGGTGGAGGAGGAGCAGGTGGTCCAGGTAGTCCTTTACCAAGCATCCCTGGAGGAGGAGGAGGTGCAGGAGGTGGAGGCCCTCCTTCTTAAAAATAATATGATTAGATGTTCTCAGATGATATATTTGAAGCTATAATTATCAAATTATTACTTCCTAACAGTGGAGGGGGAGGAGGTGGACCGCCGGTTATGGGAGGTAATCCACCTAGAGGAGGCGGAGGAGGAGGACCACCGGTTATAGGTGGCAGACCTGACGAGCTCTGTTGAGATGAGCATGGTTCTTCTAAATTACAGACAGTTGCTGGTGGTAAAGGTGCAGATGGTTCGGAAATCTGTTATAAGTAAACTTTAATGAATAGATGTATGTTGTTAACTAACATGTTTCCGCAACTGAGAAGCTTCTTGTTGGAACTCTTTTAATTTCTGCCAATATAGCATCTGCTTAGCAACAGCTTCTTGTTTGGCTTGAACTGTATGCTCCAACTTCCGTGAAATCTCCGAGTCTTGTAGCTGTTCTAAACATGAGAATATTATACCAATTCTCTTAAGTGTAGGTTCAACCTATCATATCAGAAACAGGTGTTTCAAATCTGAACTGTGACTCAAAATCTGGATCAACTCCATTCTTGTGCAATACAATTTCATTAATGCAATTCTCTATTAAACGGAAATAGGCAAGTCTACAACAAATAATTAGAACTACACGCTGAACTTGGACAAATTAACCTGACTGATATATCCTCAGGTATTAACATTAAATGTTGAAGAATGCTAAGCATCACCGGTTCTACAGGAGTCTTATCAGTGGATGACACAAGAAGCTCGAAACAGCCATCTAGAGTTTCATATTCTCCGCGACTGCAAAATTTAGAGATTAATCATAAAACCGAAAGGGAACTGTACATGGTTTCAAAACGAGATACGAGCTCATTGAAATCTTCATCACGGTGCGAAACGAATGCTTTCCATGAATTGTTCACTCGGTCGACCTGTTCGGCTATATTCTCGATTCTCTGAAGAAAAACGTCATTACATGAACGTTACATTCAACAAACCTGTGAATATCTACTCAACCCATCTTGAACCATTTCACTCCGGATCCTCATTCTCATTTGCCAAGCTTGATCTTCTGCTAAGCTGTCGTCCGACCGATTGATCAAAACATTCATTATAATAAGTAATCGATACTTAAAAGAATTATATTTTGAATAAATCCAGATCTCTTTACCAAGCATTCTTCCTCAGCGACAGTACAGCAGAACTCTAGACAGCCTAGAATAGGTTTGAACCTTGTTTGTCTAGAAGAGCCCGCCATGGAGTTTAACTCTTTGAGAATTTTAGAAGCTCTGAAAATGATACAGTGTTCTCAGCTTTGGAAAATATACTAACCCACTGCTCTCTAGTTGTACTCCTTCAATCGAAGACTGTTGAATTAACGAGACGGACGAGAGAATTTTGACAACTTCTCTCCTGAGAGACATAGTCTCGGGAGTTTGAGCCTTCCTATTTATAACACATAAAACTTCTAATAGACGATGAATAGTCCTGTTGTTTTTCCTGAGTACCAAATCTATTCCAGGCTGGAAAGAAATGATATTAAGCTTAAGGAAAGAGTATTAACTTACACATGTGTTCAAAATACATCGGATAGTTTTCAACAGTTCAGTTAAGAACAGTAACAGATCTTTGACTTCATAAACTTGATCTCTTTTCTGTTGTATTTGACTAAGAACATTCCCGATCAGACGTCCAATTAGTTGTAGACCGTCCTCTCTAGGTTCAGAGTCAGGTAAAACAGTAGTTGCAAACTGAAAAATAAATATTTTCTCGCCATTCAAAACAGTCCCCTACTTCCTGCACATAAGATACGTCGGCCCCCGCTAAGGAAACGCGAAGAGAAACTATCTCGTTTGTCCTGGACACTACGTTTTCAGTCTGAGATAATCTGGCCAATAGAGCAACAAACTGTTTAGGAGTCTGAAGTGTAATACTTTAGAGAAGTCAAGAACAACATGATTGTGAAAACGCCTACATAGTTAACCCAATTTACAAAAAAAATGAGAACCAATAAAAATAGAAAAGAAAAATCTATGTGTTTTGATAAAGAAAAAAACAAACCTTTTTTTGAACACTGTCTGCTTTGCGATTCTGCCTGATTAGAAGTTTCATACGGTCATCGCTCATACTAGCCAAGAACGACTCCAAATTTCCTTGAGGTAAACATCTGTCTTTCTGAAGGAGATGAATGAAGATGGATAAGGAATAAGTCTACACACCAATAATTTCTCGACCAAATTTCTTAATTCTATAGTACTGAGAGAATCCAAATCGATACTGTCGTATGTTGAGGAGCCACTGTCATTACTGATCCTGTCTTCATCCTAAATTTCAAAGTAAAGTACATGAAAACAATAGTATATTTGGAGTGAGTTGTTATTTAAATTGCAAAAAACAAATTTCATGCTAACCAATGTTTCGGTGTGAAGATGCTTTTTAATTTTATTTTTAATTCGCTTCGAAGTGAATAAGTCAGTCCATTTTCCAGCTTCTTTAGGACTTCGCCTAGTGCTGAAGTCAGATCCACAATGAACAGAGTGCCTCTCCATGCTAGATCGCCGGAAAGGGTCAGACCCTTCCTTGTTCCTCATAACAATATTAGGTGTAACTTCCGAAATAGTGGAAGTTCTAGCGTATGGAGTAGATACGTGAGGTGATAGATTGGAAGAAGCATCAGCATTGTGCGACGGTAAAGGTCGACGGACTCGAGGAGGGGTAGTGAGAACCTCAATGTCAGTCTCAGTGTCTGACATTTCTGAACAATTTACGTACTAATTCGCACAAGAACAAATGAAGGATATGAAGAAACCGTCGGATGGAAAATATAAATTAGAATGGAAACCAAAAGAGAGTGATGATACATCGGAAAAAAAGAGGAAAAAATAAAAATCAATACTGATAGAAAATCAAGAAATTGAATTGCACTGTATTCACACAGAAAAAACGATTAAAAAATGAAAAGAGTGTTGTCATATGAGATGCACAGCGGGCTTTCAGAAAGAGTCGTCATTTGATTCATAACATCAGCTGAAGAGAGAGAAGAAACAAAGAATATGAAAATGAGTTGAAAGAAATTTGAAGAAGACGCATTTATGAGGTGGGAATGGCATTGAGAGTGTACGTCTAGACAAGACATGCGTTAAGGCCTAAATGTATGCTTGAAGAAATAAAAAAACTTAAATGCTAGTGATATACTCCTCTAATAACAAACATTCCTTGTTTGTATACGAGAAAAGGTAACGATGCCTGCATGACTCGATAGAGATGACGAATATAGTCAACAAAAAGACGAAGAAAACTATAAGAGGATGTAGAAAAAAGAATTCCAATGCTTTTCGCATCTAATATCCTATCCTATGATCAGAATATACTTGATCAAAGATGAATTTACAATGCAGCTGTCCGGCAATAAGTGAAAAAACGGCGAACTGTACAGAAATTCAAGTCGCTTCATGTGGAAACAAACCGATTACAATTGATTACATCGAAATGTTTACCAAATTCAGAATAAAGGTGAGGACGTCGAATATTATATGGCTAGACGTGAAACGTGAAACGCCCAAACTTCTTATCAACTGGGAAAGACAGGCTATTCAAATTGGAAAAAGCCAGTTATTATGTTAAAAAAATAATAGTCCTACTTTCACGGGGATTAAGATGAAGAGAGAAGACTCATAATTGGAAAAGTACAAAAAAGAAACTGGCGAAAACAGAAGCTTCGATTACGTTGAAGAAGTAGCTCAGCTTCAAGCTGTTTCATGGGTTGCTAATTTAGGCGCCAAGCTAGCAATTCAAACATAGTGCTTTGGTCAGCTGGTAAGAAAGAGGAGAGACAGGAATCACGACAGTGCGTGTCAATATGACCTTGAGCTCACCTTTTTTGAGGGCTTAACATGAAAATAGATGATTTCTCGGTATGAAGGAAATATGTTTATGATATGATAATCCCATCAGTTACACTGTCGGGAGCGGTTAAATCATAAACAATGATTTCATCAGAGAATTTCAAAATTGGTCAGATGGTTTGAGATGATGTGCAAATCGGTAGAATTCATCAAAATCGCTTACCTTTCTTTGGTTAAGTGTTCCCGTTGAACCGTTTTTTCCTCCTTTAGATTTATCTTTCTCTTTTCGTCTGGCAAACATCTGCAATAGCGGGAGTGTATTATGGAAATCGGAACCTATGAAGATGAGACGAAGGAAAGCTTTAAGCGCATTTAAATAACTTCATCTGCATTATACTTGAAAGACACAAAGAAACAAATGAACCCAAGAGATATCTACATTCACAGCAGGCATTTATGTTTGCATTTGATTGAATTCATACCTGTTTTTTTACAAAAGAAACGTATAAAACTACCTGAGAACTCATCACATACGTTAGGATGTAGCTGGAGAAATGAACGATCTAATAAGAATATTTATGCAAATATCTGAATGTAGCGCAGGAAAGGATTTTCCTTATGGGTTGTGTCGCGATAATCATGACCCAAGTCAGAAATGGGATGTCCCGACTTATGCAAGAGAAAGTTCATGAAACATCTCATCATTTCCTCCTCATCAACAGATGAACACTATATAGTCTTGTTGACAACAGTGATGGGAGACGATATGAATTAAGAGAATTATAAATTAGTGCGCGAAAATTTAAAATATCATAAAAATAAACAAAATTATTGGATAGAGAGAAATGGCAACATTAAAGTTCGAAAAAAACGCTGGGATTACTAGCGTGACCTGTAGACAAAAATCGATATTCTAATAGCATATGGAAGAATGAGGAGGAATATGAGGGTACCAAAACAATGGAGCCAGAAATCGGATCTCCACTCCCCTGTGTCATCTCACTTGGCATTTAAACTATTTTTTTGAAAACGACCTTGAGCGTTCCAGCAATTATCCAGAAGTAAACTAGATGAAATAACTTACTATGTATTATAATATTCCAGACTTGGGCCAAACCCAACCACTACTCACGTCTGATAAGAACTAAATGATTTGATTTCGTACGGTATTACGCAAACTCACGTATTCTAATTAGACAGTTACTTTTCTCAATTGATATCCCTGCTCTGGATCACTGGATCGGGCACTGTTTGAATTTGAGCGTTTTTTTTTCTGATTTTTCCGTTCAACGTTTTTGTTTTCGTCTCCAACCTCAAAAGTGTCTCTTTGTTTTGTGATTTTTTATGTTTCAACATCATATTTATATCTTTTTTTTTAGAAAACAGAAAAAAACATTTGAAAAATTTTCTTAGAGAGAGAGGGGAGCTGGAGATAGAGAAGGCAGTTCATACCCAAACAATAAATAATCATAATAGTACATTTGAATAAGCATTTCTAGCAACTTTGGGTCTGACTTCAATTGTTGTTCGAAAATTGTCCTTTCATCCAGTTTGTTAGTCGCATGAGGTGTCCGGCTATCTGGAAATTAGCATATGCCATAATTGTCGGAACTTAATAAGTTACCTGTTATACTTTTGTCAATAGCTTTCAGTAGATTTGTCTCTACTCCAGATTCCTGAAACAGACCAATCAGGTTGTTGACCATTTCCTTGTTTGCATCACCGGCTGATCCATACTTAATGATTTTGTAATGCAAATGATGATCCCGGAAATTGCAATGCCTATTTTCCTAATAAAAATAGATCTTGGAAGACGTTCTAACCAGTTCTGGGGGTTGAAATGGATATCCTCAAAGCTGATGTATTTGCCAGAGCCTTTTTGGTATAACAACATTCTATAGAATTGTTTTTGCATGAAGCAAGTCAAATTCCTATCACATCCATAGCAACGTTCTGGCTTTTCAGAGACTTCTCTAAATAAGGGACGTTTGCTAATGATTTGGGTATATTTCTTATCACCTTATACATTTATCGACAAACCCACTGATGAATCTCTCCATGGGATCTCGTACTATGGCAAAGAGTTTGGTGGTTGGAAACTTCTTCATGTACGGTCGGATAGCAATCAACTCATTTTTATCTTTACAAAACCTGTAGAAGTGTTCCTTCACGAAATTGCTGAACTCGTTTACCTTTTATGGTACAACTCGGTGTGCAACGCACGCTCTGCTTTTTGAAAAGCATCTGCGTCGTACAGTAAACACATGATTGCCGCTAACAGAGTTGACATACTCTTTTCTATTACACAAGCTGCTAATTTATACTTAGGTGCTACCTCAAAAGATTATCGTTGAAATCTTCTGTTCAAGAGTTACCCGAAATTTATTTGGAAATGGTCTAAATGGCTCAATACATGTAGTGTTCGATCCGAAATAGCACATACCATAAGCAGAGGTATTATCACCTAGACCACAAGAGAGAGATATGAAAGTTTGTTTAAGAATTGATAAACATACCTATGGATGCGTTGTTCATGAATTTAAAAATGTGTTCATTATGTTTATTAATTAAATAATTAGTTATTATATAGAAACAAGCTGTAGCATGTACAAAGAAGAGAGCAATCTGCCAGTACCTTTTGGGCATAGAAATTTCACGAGAACAAGGTAATAAATCTGATGACAATGTATGACAATACAACTACGATTAAAACGTGTCGATTCGGCTTATTTCAAGTCCCAATCCATTTTGAACAGTTATCTAACATAAAAATGATTTTGAAACGTAAATCTATCAACATTAAAATTGAAGCGTTTCCGTCATCTATGATATACAACCGTTCCATGCGCGTGTAACTGTTGAAATGATAGTTCACGGCTTTCTTGAAAAATCAATATGTATGCTTATCATTACGTAAGCGAACAGTACTATTTCATGTCATCGATTGTAACGAGAATTTCGATGAGAACGCATTGCCATTCATCAGTTGTGGGAAAAAACAATAAAAAATCATTTCATTGAATATTTTCTACAAAAAGGTTTTGAAAGCATGATTTATAGGAAATATATGGTATAAGAATGGTTTTTGAACTTTTTTTTTTCAATATGAGCCTCGTCTTCAAAACGTTATTCTTTGCAATGAGATATGAGCTTGTAAGGCAGTTAGTAAGCACAAAGCTGAGTATTTGTTTTTGGAAAGTAAAAAACTAGAAAGGAATATTCACCTATTGTTTCGTTAGTAACAAAGAATTGTCTTTTCTATTCATTAGATTTTTCTTGAACTGGCTGTTCAACCATTGGTGTTGCTTCTATTAACTGATCTTCGGCATCATCATCAGGAATTTTAACCTTATCCAAGTTAATTCCTTTCGTTTCAACCTATAATATTTGATTTGAGAGGATTATCAAAAATGATCTATGGTTACTAAGAAGAAGTAGGACATTCCCAAGTTGACGGTTCCGAGAACTACAACTGTAAGATAGAGAGCTGGTGGCCAGACCGATGTGGCTTGGTTCAACTAGAAAATTATTATTTTTCATCAAAAAGTAATTATTTTTTTTACATATGGAGCTATGAAGGCTCCTACACGAGCCATCAACGAACATGTGCCAGTAGCACTAGCTCGGTATGCTGTCTCCATAGACTCAACGGCGCACAAATAGCAGGCATCCCATGTATACTCAATGAATACAGTTCCAATTAAAGAAACAATTAAGATAACGGTTCCCTGCGAACATTACATGAGTTCATCTATGGTTTGAAAGATAACTTACGCGGTATTCTTTGATAGTCAAGACAGTCAAGATAAGGAAACATACACAAACGATGGATTGGGCTCCTTGATGGAGAGAACGTCTTGAGAAAGCTGGAACATTTGAATCGAATATCACCAGCGCCTGAATTATGCAAGTTGACAGACGGCAACGGGGCAACCCTTTACGATTTTTGAAGCAGCAATAAGAATAGAAAACAGAATTTGGTTAAGGAAGAAATCTCCACTGATGGTATTCGAGTTCAAATCAGTTGCATAACCACAGATGGAAGCGACAAACCACATAAGCCATAGAACAACCAGACGACGTAGTAAGTTGCAAGAAGTCAACAGTTCGCACACCGTCTAAATATGAATGAGCAATTGATAAATTATATGTAGATTACTTTATTATGTTCGACTTTTTCGTGCTCAATTGGTTGGTACTCAACACCTGCCCATTTCGCGATGTGCATCTCACTCTTTCTCATATCATCAAGGCGTCCCTTCAATTATAAGAATTATGAGATATATATTAGAATCGGAGCAACTTTGTTGTGAAGCCATGTTGGACTCTCTGGGAAAATGAAAATAAGGATGAAGAGAGCTGGTAAGGCAGCTAAAGCACATGCGAAACTAGATTGTCGCCATTCAGGTAAAGCTAGACAGATTAAAGTCATGATGAGTCTTGCGACTCCCTAAATAAGAAAGGTCAGATATACATATTTGCTCAATAATAACCCAATTAAAGAATGCTCGGAGCGCCATTCGTTGTTGTGGAAGAAGCATTTCCATAACAAAAGTGCAAACTACAACTAAAGTCCCTCCGACAGATAAACCGACGAAGAACCGAATGACAAGGAAGATCTTCCATGAAGAAGCCAATCCTTATGACAAGAACATTCAAAAGGATGTTAGATCACCGTAATACCTGTTATGAAATTCATCGTAAGTCCGAGACTCATAGCAATAATAGCTATTGGCTTCCTGCCAAATATATCCGAAACAGTTCCAAACGAGAAAGTGCCTAAAATGGAAGATCTAATGATTTCGTATCATTGGACAGACGAAACCGAGTAGAACTCCCAAGAACTGAGCCTGAGGTAACAGAGTTGTTCCAATATAATTATTACTACATATCCAACCATATCTTAAGAATCAAGATAAGCTTGAAGTATAAGGATACTTAACTCTAAAGCAGCTGAATCATATACTTTTCCTATGAAAGTAACATTTCCTCCACATCTGTCGTATTCGGCACAGTTCTTGCCGATAGGCCCATCACCTATGGGGGAAGAGAATAAGATGATTCAATTGATATACAACTTACCACATTGCCATTCAGGAACATAGTTCAAGAAGATTGGAAATATCTGTTGTGAAGCAAAGAAGATGGCGAACTGCCAGGTGAGAAGGACGAAGAAATGGAAACGATTAATATCGAACAACATCTAAGAGGAATTTCTTGTATTTTCGATGAGAAAGAAAATAACAAAGAAATTCCCGTTGAGTTACGGCAAAACTGAAATAGAAAACTTTAAAAATTCAGAAGAAGAAAGTGGGTTGTGCAGTGTAGATGATCAGCAAAGCAGTAGTCGTCATGATGTTGCATGGTCTTACATTGGAAAATATTTTGTATGCAAAAAAGGAAAAAAAAATATTGAAAAAGATAAACAAGACCACCAATCTAGCGACTGATATATTCGGCGATATTAAAACGGAAAGAGAGAAACATACTAAAGATAAGAGCTTATTTAAGGAATTTTTATCATTTACTAACGTTTATATATATATGTTGAAGAATATTTCTATCAATTTTCACAAAATTCGCTCATAATTGAAGCTAATCTGATGAAAATACTGTTTTCTATCATATTCTCTCTCGCACTAAGTAACGCCATTTTGAAAAATTTGAACCAGTTACTCGTGTCTGAGCTCGCGAAACATCATTTTTCAATTCAAAACGGTTGCAGACGGGCGCTGTGCTTGTAGGTCATGGATTGATATGTGTGGTGTTGTTGATTGTTTAGAATCGAAGAATGTTTTTCTCTCATTTTCGTTTCTTCTGAAAAACAAAAAAAAACAGAGACGAGCTTAATCAACAACTTCAATTTAATAACAGATGGGATGATGAGCAGTGCGTACGCGTGTGTGTGTGTGTGAGTATGTCTGTGTGTGTATGTATTAGGACAATGAACAAGCTTCATTCTCATTTCGAAGGTGATAATCGATGTGATATCAGCTGTTATGAGTCAAATGATTTTATCAATATTATGACTTGAGATGTAAAAAATGTAGAAAATAGTGAGTGAAGATCGAAAGAAGAGACTAAAAGCCAGATGACTTCAATATATAAACAGAAGTTTGAAGAAAAAAAAAAGTTTGTTTCTTTTTAAATAAACAGATGCAGATGAGGGTGCCATAGGACCCAAATCCATGTGTGTGTGTGTGTGTCTGTGTGTGTGTGTGTGTGTGCGGTATGTGAGCTGCTCAGTGTGCTGCAGCTTCAGATAGTAGGCTAATGGAGTTAAAATGAAAATATAAATCATTGGAATGATGATGTTACTGATGGAAAACTTTGATCAAATGACTTTCCGTAAAAATAGCCGATAACTACATGAAAAAAGGAGAAAAAAAAAAGAAGAAGAAGGTCGATGGAAATGAAAATGATAAGATGAATGTTCCAAAGAATAGTTGTAATAGACAATTCTCATATATTGGATTAATATATTTATACAAAATCCTCCTTATAAAATGAATAAGGAATAATCCTGTCTATTCAGTTTTAAAATACAAAAGTCATCATCCTACACACACACATAAGAACTGAACTAGTCTGTTTCGGTCTGTCATAATATATATCAAAAAATATTTTAAACGAATGATCGCCTGTTTGAGAATATTATAAGTCGATGTCGATTCGGACAATTTTTTTTGACTTCACTCACCCATCCATCGCTCCATCAACGCGTACTCACTTTGTTCGCACTGGAAGAGGCGATAGTAAGAGAGAAGTTACGATTTGAAGTCTATCTTGGCAACAAATGCAAGTCAATTTGTTACAACACTATCATCGTCAACGCTACTGATGCTTCGTAGGTGCATGTCATCAGCTCGTTCATAAGGTCTCATCGTCTTCGTTCATGGCCAACATTTCTTTAACAAAAGACAAAAAAAAGTTTATTCCTATTTACATTATTGAACCAATAACAGATGAACTTGTATTGATCAATCAATACTCACGTTTCAATCCGATTATATCATAATTCACAGATTTTCGTTGAAATCAAAAAACAGAACAATTCACGTTGAGATTGTACATGTCCACATCGTATTTGACTATTCTTCACAATTATGGTGTGGAAATGGAATGCATGTCCTTTCGTTTAGAAGTATTTGACAGCAAATTCGTACTTATGGGACCTAGGGTATTCACAGACAGTTCGAAGTCTACTTGAATCAATTAACTTGATAAGTCAATTTTCATACAAGAGACAACGGTTACTGACACAACATATACAGTTCGAATGTCTCAGACGGTGTCTGGTCCATTCGGCAGAAACAAAATGAAAAAGAATACAACAGAGAGTAACAACAAACAGCTTCCTTAAAATCTAAAAACTTCTAACATGAAATGTCTCTCTATCTTAATACGATATAGACGGTTTAGTTCGTTCGCTTGATTACTTGCTTGGTGGTGTTTGAAGTGTCGATATTTGATTTTGCCAGCTTCTATGAGAGGTTGAAGCAATTCACGGTATTTAACAGAGAGGTACCAAGAGAAAGGAGAATCCTGGATGACCACCTTCAATGTCTGTAAAACAATTGACGTTGAACATATGAAGTCAAAAAAAATTGAAAAACCTGAATAGATTGATCTGCTAACACTTTAATTGCATTGAAAGCTTCTTCACCCATAGGAGTATATAAGACTATCATTTTCTTAACACGAATATTTTTCTTTCTGTAAAAGGTATGATGGAAAGGTTTTTGGAAGTTGGACTTACGAGAAGAATTCCGGCAATTCAGACCAGAGCATATCCGCATTTTCAATAAGCACTTCATCACCAATATAAGCTTCAACTTTCACAAAAGTCATCGCCTCCGCACGGCTTTCACCGGCATCTAGATCGAAGGCAGAGGACAGATAAATTTTACAGGTGGATCTGGTGTAGCGTTTTCGAGCATACTCGGTACTTAGTAATGCGTTCATCTGTTTACTCACAAGTCTCAAATTCCAGAATTCCTGCAAACAGAATTCAATAGTTAACAGTAACATATGATAACAACACCTTAAAATGAATAGCTTTAGTTGGATTGCCATAGACACGATCCAAAATCTGATACAAAACCTCGTTGGAGAAGAGCTCAAAGATAGAAGGGCCATAGTATGACGGAATAATTTCTTTTGCTTTTTCAATTTTTTTGTGCCTTGATAATCTCGTTTCAACCATGATAATCTGCAATCAGATCAAATTCATTTAAGAAGAATTATAAACAAAAAGAATTACGAGACTATTAAAGATTATAAGGCTTGCTCAATTAGCATAGTGAAGACCATTAGAGGATAATACCATGACTGTTCGTTATGAGACCTTTTGATTGTGATTGTAAATACCGATTTGTCACATTTTATGTTGAATACGACCTGGAGTGTTGAGGCTGCGTGATATTTCATCATTTATCATTTGGGAGCTTCTCTCTTTGGGCCAAACATTTACCCAAATAGCTTGCTTTTTTCTAGATTTATGGCAGTAGGTCAGGAAAAAGAAGAAAATACTTAGTTAAACATAAAAATATTTATGATCTCAAGTTTTCGGATAGAATTTTCTCCATTTATTTTGTAGAATTTTGTTGGAATCTTAACAATAAATGAGAAAAAAAAATGTTTTTTCTCTTATTTTTAAGCTTTTACGAGAGATGTTGGAAATCTTCATGTACGATATTGAATGACATATGTCGTGACATGACTCATTTACTCAACTGAAAGCCGTATAAGGATATGCAGATGAGACTGTGTGGTAAAAGCTGGCTGACACCAGGACAACACTTAAGGGTTTCAGTTACATTTGAAATGATTGTCAAGAAATACTTGCGTGTGTCTTAATTTGTTTAACAAAGCCTTCTCCAAAAGGTTGTAAATTACATGAAGCATTTGACTTGCAAACAAATAAGGAGATAATGGATAAGTTGCAATAACATGTCTTACGGTGGAGAGAAACCTTGGGTTACACACGTAAGGCTTCATCTCATCTATCTATGAATCATACTGAAGAAGGCAATGATGAGCGCGTATGAAAGATTTCATGAAGAGGTATTAGGTTTCATTCGACTGAAGAATCAGGAAAGCCTAACTAACAGGGTCCATGCTTCTCCACTTCCTATGCTTCTCTTCTTGATTCTCCTTGCTTTTCTTCATCTTCTTTTAGATTTCGGTTGGACCATTAGATATCCAACTCAATACTTCTTCCGACTCATTGAAATTTTGTCTCTTTAGAAGAATTTACTAAGCCATAAGAGACTGAGTAAATAAAGTTTTCATTGAAATCTTTGTTTTAAAGTCAGAAAAGATGCTTCTGAACTTCTATCCTGAATAACAATTAGCTTTATCATTTGCTCCCTATACATATTATATATATCTATATATCTATCTCAATACATATAAATATAAATATATATATAGTTATATCAAACCTTACTCGATCTCTTTCTCCCTCTCTCTCGTGAGTCAATTTGGCCAAAAATGCTGACAGCTGCAACCCTGCTTAAGAGTACGGTAGCACGCAAAGCTTAGCTTGGTTGTATGTACTTCATATATTTTGATATATATTTTGTAACACCACAACCTTACTTTCTCATATTTAAAAATCATTTACGGTGCTTTTCATCATCATCATCATCATCATCCTCATCATTCTCTCTTGCTTGCTTTTGTCATTCAAAACAATGAATTTTAAATTTGCACATTTGCATCTCCAGAATCATTCTGATAACTCTTGATTGCTCTTGCATTGCTTCTCTTTCCTTCCTATTATATAAACTGCAGTTTCAACTCAAATTATTTTAAATTAGCTCCTTTGTCTTTGTTGTAGAAAAATGTTTGTGTAGGTTTCTAAGAGGCACCTGCCCGCTACCCCGGATACTGAAAACTCCTAAGACTTACCCAACTTCTCAAAAATTTGAGATAGAGAGAGAGACAGAAAAATAGTGAAAGAGAGAGTGAGAGTACGTCTTTAAGGGTATTATCCTTTCTCTCTTTGAACAATGAGAAGATCATATCCATGCAGAACGTATTTGGATAACGAAGAAGATGGAATGCAAAAAGAAAAATGCTGGTGAACGTTGAGTAAACTACGAATTACGAATCTCTTCCAGAGCTCTTACGTGATCTATAAAGGCCACTAGACGTGTATTCGTAAAAGTTCTTATGGCCGCACAGAAAAGAGATGACCAGCAGCAGCTGTCTTTAACTTCTGAACCCAAAGAATCATTCCATTTATCTATACTCACCTTTTCTCTGCACTTATTACATCATCGATCTCTGACAATTAGCTCATTGTTCATTGGATGAACTGATGATCCAAAACACAATATCAACTTCCTTCATTAACGTTCAGCTAGTTTCTCTACTACTCCTACTCCATTACACGCATCATCTAATATTCCAATCAAATGAGCCAATCACAGACGACTACCTTCTGAGGCAAGACATGCTCCGCCCATTTACATGCTTCAGTTCGGTAAAGATATTGAGAGGGTTTTTGCTTGTTTTTTTGTTCTCTCTTTCTTCGTTATCGCTCCTCTCGTTGTCGTCGTCATCGTCTCATCTCATCTCATCGTTCTTCATGAGCGCAATGAGAGAAACAAACAGCAAAAAACACAATCAAAACATGGCCTCCAGTGAGAAACTCATTAATTATAATATATAATTAAATATAATTATTCACATCCGCTATATGTCATATTCTCGTTTTTGAGTTGTCAACTCTAAACTGTTCATCGTTCTTGTCTCTGCACATAGACACACTCACACACACAACTCCTGTGTAGCAGCGACCCTTTGATCATTAACACTTTTGAAAGCTCAAAAGAGTTTATTAAAGGAAAAGAAGTGAAAAACGTCTTTGCGAGTGTTGGATGGGTGTTAATGGGACGGATCTTTAGCTTTTTACTGAGAACAGACAAAAAAAACTGAAGAGAAATGAGTGAGAGATAAGGAGAAATGGATAAGATGAGTAGAGGCATGTTTAAACCAGAGTACTTAAAGTGCAGTTGAGTTGAAATAAAAGATTATGATAGTCTACGGATACCTCAGAGAGAGGGATGAGAAAATGAAAGTAGGTGTAGGAACAGAAAATGAGACCTTTTCTTCCATCTTCTTCAGCTTTTCACTCGTAGTTTATTTCATCTTCATTGTCCTCTCTTTCTCTCTTTCCCTCGCTATCGTCTCTCTTTACTATCATTATATACATATATCTCTCTCGATCCCTCTCTTCCTCTATCTCTCTATTCGATTCTCTTTACCTCACTATCCTTTTTTTTTCTTCTCATTTTTCTTCACATTTATATATCTAACAAAATAGGTTTAATAGAGAGAAAATCATTCCAGCTGTGTGTTCTAATTTGCTGTGAGCTTATGGCTTTTCATTATTTTCCCATTGTTTCATTGGTTTCATTTGAAATACTTTAGTTCTTTGGAACATTTGGATGAACGTCTTCTCATGGGCTTCTTCATTTACCTTTTTCTTTCGGGAACATCTTTATCCTTCACTTAAATATTCCCAGCAACTTGAGGGGAAAGAAACGACGTAGAGAAAGCGAAAAAAAATGAAAAGAAAGCCAAAATGCCTGCCTCAACCAGACGATACAGACAGAGCATCATCATCATCATCTTCTTCTGCTTCATCTTCTTCATCTAGCATCATCAGTTAGTCCCCGGAGTGAGAGTCAAAGAGATAGACCATAACTGAACAGATGTGTGTGTGTTTCTATGCCGTTTTCAATATAATTTTTAAATATTTTGATTTTACAAAATCAAAACCCATTTCCCTCTCCCTATATTTCAATATAATATCGATGTATTTATATATTTATGCCTATATCCATGGTCAGATGATGAGGATGTTGAAGCCTTATGATCTTACTGAAGGGGTACTCATTCACCAATATTCCACCTTTCATTTATTTTTTTCTAAGGCTTCAGTAATCACTTTCAATCTTCAACCCAATATCTTCTGATGAAAGGTTTCCTCCTATTTTCCTGCTCCACCTTCTCTCCCTCCCTCTCTCTCTCTCTCTGTATACCTCTCTGTCTCTTTATCTATGTCATTGATATCAATGCAGAAAGATTTAGTTCTTTAAAAAAAAAAACTTTTTTTTTAGAAATTATTAGCTTATCTTCTTGCTCAACCCATCAACAATACATTTTATTTGCACTTTACATGTTCTGAAGTGATTCTTGACACTCGAATAGCCTCAGGGAACTTCTTGATCTACATTAGTTTATACGGATTTTTATAACATTCTCTAACATTCATTATCTGTCTCTATCAAAATGAGCTTTTTCATTTTCCAATTTTTGTTTTTTAATAATTTCCAGAAAGTATTGTGGGTATTCACTTTGTGAATCCTAATACCTCTCTAATCTATCATTTCATCATTCACATCATCTACTAAACCTTTATTTCATTAAATGAAGATGAGAATGAAGAAAAAAAAGATTTTCTCTCTCTCATATATTCAAATGATCATATCTTGCTTAACATCTTTAAATGGAATAACTATTGTCACCAATATTTGTGTACAACTGATGATTACCGTTAAGAGCATAGCATAGTCAACATCTAAAGTGGTCACTAGCTTATTCAATGAGCCAGCCGTTTTTGCAATCGCTCACTCTCTAACTCACTCTCTTTCATTCTGTTTCTCTTTCTCTCTCTAGCTCTTGCATTATGTTTTTTATGATTTCCTTATCTTCACTCATATTTCTATCATCTGTTTTGCATACGATACGATTACAAGTTAACATGCTGCAGGCTGTACGTGAGTGAGCGTCAGATCGCGTGAACACTACCGTCTGATCATTTTCATTAGAACACATCGCCAGAGCGGTTGCATTCATGAGTGAGTGATGAGCGAACGGTTGAAAGTTCTTTCTGATATGGTTTTTCTAAGATCTATTACAGTTTTTCATTTTTTTCCCCTCTATCTTTCTTTAAATGTTTACAATTCGATAGCAACGGAATGGTCCCCAAATGATTTTCATTGTGGATTCATTGAAGTTCGCATCCTTTTCCCAATTTATCAAACTATTATACATGCTTAAATACGTTGAGCTTGATAACTTTCTAATCAAGCAATGTACTTTTTTTCAAGGAACCCGTAAAGACAAGCATCTTGTACAGTATTTATTGTGACATCGTCACAATATGCTACAAAGGTATTTGTACTGAAACCATAACATGTCTGTACTTGATACTAACTATAAGTATAGATAATTATAAGAACCAATAGAAGCATAACCAGGAAACTCAAAAAAGAAACCTCTCTTACCAATTTTTTTTTTGTTAAAAAAAAAGGAAGAAAAACTACAAATCAGTTAGCTGAGCATGAAAAGAGCAACGCATGATGAGAGGCAAGAGAGTAGAGAGAGAGACAGATGGTAAACGCGATAGAGAGAGTGAGATGGTAGGCTAGGTTAATAACAGAAAAAAGGTGAATGTAGAAGTATAAGGGAAACATAATGATAAGGTTTTACCTTTCTGACCATGGAACTAAAGTGCAAGTCTTTTTGAATGTTCTGCTGCGTAATGTGCATTTCGTTGGTCTTACCATCAGCTTTAGTAAATTATTGATTTTTTTGAGTTTTCTTCTCATTCCTCAACTGATCTACTACATCTTTGATCACATTTGAATATTTTTTTTCATTTTTTTCCAATTTCTTTTTAAGGGTTATTTCATATATAGTTATATGTATTTAAATAGTCATCAAGGCTCAGGTCAGCATACAAGAAAACGAGTTAAAAGGTATAAGATTTCTGATGAAATAGGTTGAAAGAGGGCAACTGGTCGAAATCGTTTACTGTGTGTGTATCTAATCCTAAAAGAGGTTTTACCCTCAATACATTGCAATGAGAGAGGAAAGCCAAGGTCGATTCTTCTAAAAAGTTTCTTCATCAATTCAAAACTTTTCCTTATACATCGATAGATATTCATATGTGTGTGTGTGTGAGTGTGTATGTGAGGAGGAGTGATGATGATGATGATGATGATGGTTAAGAAGGAAGAGTGTCTATGTCCTCCTCGTGTATGTGTTTGTTTCTTTTCCAGCATTCAGACGTAAAGAGATATCTCATTTAGAATATCGTCTAATCTTACTTCTATCTTCAACTAACAGTTGTACTATAAAAATATTTTTAAATTAATAGAAACTTAAGAAATGATAGATAAGTTTCGGAAGATGAAGCATAAGTTTATAAGATCGCAGAAAGATGGCAACGGGTTTGTAATTGAATATCTTGTATTAAAGAGTACCAAAATCTATCTTTGAGGCATAACTTGAACTTATCTATCTATTGACTGCTCTGGGTCAGCACTACTACTTACTTACTAATCCATCTTGCTGCTTTTCATTTTCTATATTAGCCATTCTGATGTTAAGTGTTAGAACTGTGATAATCACATAGAGAAGGATGAATTCCGTTTCTCTCTGTGAATACCTCTTTCATTCTTTCAATTTGATACATTTCCTTGAAAATTAATAGATAAGTAGGTTGACACAATCTCATAAAGAGGATATGCAAATGAATTTGTAAGAAAACATTCGCAGAGATAAATGGAAAAACTCATTTCATTCGTTGTTCGGTCGTGATTGAAAGCAACCGATCTGTTCGAAAATCATAAATGAAATGAATAACTTTCACGTTTCTCACCTTTACACGTTTCTCTACATTATTCTAATTTCCTTCTAATTCATATAAATATATATTTTTTTTCTCCTCTCGCCATATTCTTATATTGATATGTTCTCGTATGGTATGCTTAATCATTCATTTTGCTATTATGACCGGAAGTTATGCGGTGAGTAAAAGAATTCTCATCAAATGATTACCGAAGTTGTTCCGTCCTTCCACGTATTTGAATAATTTCTTCTCATTACTTCGTCCTTTCCTTTCCTTCTTACAACTATGCAAGGTGTATTTGAGTAAAAGGACCTTCAGTTAAAGGATTAGCAGCCATGGAATTGAAAAAGTTACTCGAATACCTCTTTCTTTCTTTCTTTCTATCTTTTTAACTCCTTTTCTCTCTACCTCCCTCTCTTTCTTCATTCTTTGCTTTCCTATCCCCCCTCTCTTTACCATTTTGCCTATTCCTTGTCCATTTTAACCATCAAACCTCGTTCAGCCTCCCTCTTACCTCCTTCCTCTTGTTTCTCCTCTTTTTCTCATATTCTCTTATATGTTCTTACACAGAGTGACTGTCTCTCAGTCTCTGCTATCTCTATGGATTTAAGATTGAAATAAAACCAGATTGTCACTTGCACGACTACAATTCATCTTGGGTAGAAGGTTTTAACTTCTACCATCTGGTTCTCATACTGATTGTCTTTTCAAGACTCAAATATATCTTATGTTGTATTGTGTGAGAACGAAGCTGAACATGAAGCTTAAACTATCAAATCGAAGATCATTGACTAACACAATGCACCACGAGAACAGAAAAACGAAAATAAAAAGTAAGAAACGATCAGAGTCTCTCTTTCCCTCTCTCTCTACCTCTCTCTCTCTCTGTTCATATACCTGTCTGTACAATCGTTTATTCACAAAAAAAATTTTTTTTTCCTCTTCTTACTTTTGTTCTTGCACACCTCCAATGACACATTCGAATTTCTTTTTGTTTTTTTCAATCGCTTTTTGTCTTTTTTTTGGCGAAAACTTTTCATGTGTGCCCTCCTCCCCCCATTATCATTTTTTCATTCAAAAAACTTTCACAAATTAACAGTTTATCGTTAGGAGAGTTGAAAAGAGGGTTAGAAGAGAGGGAGACTCTCAGTTTCTCTTTTTGTTCTTCGTCTCCCCTCCCTTCCTCCCTCCCATTTGCCTTCCATTATCTGTGTGCATCAACTTTTCGCCATCTTATTCACTATATTACTCATTTTTCATAACCTTTACCTTCAAATCAATTTTTATAATTCTAAAAAACACATATTATGCACATGGTTAATGATGTGATACACCTCTCTCTCTCTATATATCCATTTCTTTTTTTGAGAATCTTCTTTCATTCTCTCTATATCTATCTGTCTTTTCTATTCTTAAGAGAGAATAGTCATCTGTATGTCTATCCCACAGTTATTTTCGTCGATCATATCTATTCACAATGTGAATTTGCTTTTTTTCATAACTTTTCCTTCTTCTTTTTATATTCAAATCAAATGTTCGATGAGCCGTATTAGGTTCGTAAAAGCCTTTCAACTTCACCCTTCATCTTCTATGAGAAGATGTTTTTTGCGTCTTCTCAAATCCATCATAGTACCTTATGCTTACGTGAGAACGGCTACGTAATAGTGCGTCAGGTCAAAAAACACTCGAAATGCCATCCTGATGACAGTCCCGAACGGTTGTACATCTATTCCTCACATCTCAGTCTCTCTCTATCCCTCCCTCTCTCTCTTAATATCTTTGCAACATTTTGAGCTTTTTTTTGATTTTATCCCTTCCATCCCTATTGCATGAATCCACTTCCCTTTTCTATTTCATTGAAAGCTGTTAGAGCGTTTGTTGTGTGATGTACTCAAGCTTACAATACAAGCTCTCCCTGTCTATCAAATATGGAAATTCGTACAGTGGCTATTCAACGATGAATATAACCCGAATTTCCATTAAAATATTCTTTTTTTTCTGCAATCCACCTTTATATAAGCGGTGATTGTTACATGAAGCTCTCACTCTCTCTGTTCAATCTCTCTCTCTCTTTATCTCTGTCTAGCCTCTACTCTTTCTATTCCAACCACATTCACATTCTCTCTATCGTTCTGTTTTTATTTCCAAAGTTATACAATAGACCTTCGATTCAGTCAGTTATCAAAAAGAAAAAAAAATGAATTGAGTGATTGAACGCTCAACAGCATACGGTATTCCTTCTTCTCTTTTCAATCATTTTTTACTTTTTTTTTTAATTTGCAAGTATGTACAAAGCTTCGTTTTGAAAAATTTTGTTTTCATTCACTCAGTAGTACTTCTAACTCTTGAAAAGTCCTTAATTCAACTCAAAATCTCCGACATGCAAATGATGTTTTGGAGGAAGTAAATTCAATTAAAACATCAAACTCGTACAGGTTTTTTTCACGAAAAAACCAAAAACGACGGTTAGCATATCCTCAACATCTGCTGTCCCCTCCATCATTGGCATTTCCGACATGTGAGTGAGAATGGCCAATTAACCTGCTAATAAGACTGAAGCTTATAAAATTCATCAAATCTCTACCCCTCTCTTCCTCACAGATTGGGCTGTCGTTCTCTTCATGCTCTCCTCCTTTCACTACGACAAACGCGTCTTCCAACGCCATTTCTGGCTCCTTTTGCGGCAAATCACTCGAAACTGAAAAGAGTTCTTCTTGTTGATGGAAAAAGTTTAAGAAAAAACTCTTTTTTTTTTGCTTCACTTAAAAGAGTCTTGAGCTTCTCTCTTTGGTTTGATCCAATTTCACATATCAAGTACTTTGCTAGATGTTTCTTGTCTCCTTCAACTTCTTCTTCTTCTTCTTCTTCTTGTTCGTCTTCTTCTTCTTCTTGATCGTCTTCTTCATCTTCATCTTCATCACACAAATGTTGTAAAAACTTTTTTACCATTTTAAGCCATTCCACCAACCCAACTACTTAAGGTCAGTAAAATTTCATTTTTTGACATTTTCTCAACACAAAATCAAAACATTAAATCTGCTTCTTTGTTCATCTTTTGTAATTTTATATTGAAAACACTATCTTCTCTTACTCAATTTGAAGACTTTTTGTTTCTTTCAAAGCTTTATATCTTCCCATATAATCTAGTTTTGTACCTGGCAGAGCCAACTTGCTGTCTATACTGGTTATCTCGTTAGTATCGACGTCCGATATTCTTAAATAAAAAAAAAACTTTTTTTTTTAAAGCTTCTTCTTCTTTTTCCAAAATACATGTGTGTGTGTGTTGTACTTTCCCTTCTTCACCATCTTCTCTCTCTCTCTCTCTCTCTCTCTCTCTCTCTCTCTCTCTCTCTGTCTATCAATTCATTTCTCTCTCTCTCCCTCTTTCTTACATTTTCTTTCATTTCACCTACGAATTTATTCATTTCCGAATAAAGATGGGCCTAACGAGAAGTAACAGACCTTTAGAGTCTTCAGGTCGTCTCCGGACACATCCAACGGAAGTGCATAAAGTAAATGGCACTTAGATATTTCGGTTATCTCACCTCATTATTTTTATTTTTCTCTATATCTATTTGATTTGCTTGATCTCTGTCATGATGCTCTATCTTTCTTTAACTACACCCTCCTTCTGCTACAACTACTCCTTCTAGTAAGAAGGCAGGAGAAGGAGAAGGAGAAGGCAGATGTGTGTAGATAGAAGGTTGTCTCCGGAAATATTACCACATATTAGTCTTTCTAGGTAGATTTGTTTAAGATTAGCTGACTACATTTCTCCTTCTCTCCTTTTTTCATAAATTGAGTTGAAACCCTTTATCTTTCTTCATAAATTCATATATTTACAAATGGATAGCAGCAGCAGCAGCAGCAGCAGATTATTATCAGTTTTCTAACTGGCTTCGAGTATAACTTCTATTTATATTCTTGATTTACTATGTACGGTAGAGATGCCCTAGTCCATATTACCAGTTACCGATAGTTTAAGCATCTCATATAAGCTTTATCTCATTTCGCCGGTTTTGTGATAATGACGTTCATTATCTTATTTAAGAATATATACCCGGTTATTGGACTTATATTACTGGGTGAATATGAAGACAGGGTTTTCTCAAATCCACCAACAGAAGTATATTAAAGGAGAGAATGAGAGAGAGAGAAAATAGTTTAAGATTGTGGAGTGTAGAGAGAGAGAAAAAGAGAATTAGAAAAATCTGGCTAACGACGACGACAAGTATCGTTTCGATTAACAAGAAGAAACCACACATGGCTATCAGCTAAGCTAGAGATCAACAACCGACAAGCTAAGCTCGTCAACATAAGCGGTAGAAGTAGGGAGAGCTTGAGAGGGTGGGCAGATAGAAAGAAGCTTTCCCCTACAACATTATTCTTTTTTTTCTCTTAACTCTTTAATTAATATTATTATTATTATTTTCAATCTCTCTCTCTCTCTCTTTCTCTTCCACTCTCTAAATCTTGCCCTCTCTTTCTCCTTCAATCGTCATTTACTCTCTCTCTCTCTCTGTCTCTCTATCATCCATGACCTTACCTTCATACTTTCCACTCCAATAACTTCATAAAGAAATTTTATCAACTTTACAAATTCTCAAACTTTTCAAAGAAAGGGTTCATATTCGTATTCTATTCTCTTTCAAATCCAATTCACCTCATACTACACCATAAGCTTAAGACGAACCTTAAGATTATACTGAATAATTAATTTTTTTGTCGAGATCAACTTTTGAGTTTTAAATTCTCTTTGAAGCTGCTATGAAATCATTGAGCCAAAATGAATTTGGGGCAAAGTGAAGAAGATTTTTTTTCTTCAAATTTTCATCATCTTCTTCTGTTTCCCAACTTGTTCAGCTTCCTTTCTTGCATTTTTCTCTCTACACCATAATTCCTTTGCTTGTTTACCTGAAAATATGGAAAAGCTCAAGATGCAACCGTTCTTCATAGCATCTCAAAATGAAATTAAGCTGCCTACGTGGACTACACGTGATTTCGTCATTAAAGCTCAATGCATTATGCTAATTATGTTATGAGAACCTAGACAGCTACAGCAATTTGGGTATTGAGGATTTAGAGAGAGACATTATAAGAGAATAATGATGTAGAGAGAGATATATATAGAGAGAGAGAATGAATATAAATGAAAAAATGTGACAAAGAGAGAGAGAGAGAAGGAACGAAAAAGCTACAAAACGACTAATCTTCTAACCTAAGATGATGAAAAGATTATCAATGGAGCGCAGATTACTGATGTATCCTGCACAAGGATAATCGTTAATCTATCTAATAAGGCCATTACCTAGATTACCAGTCAAATATTTTTGAGGCTTTAAGTGAATATTTCTATAAATATCTCTTTCAATTTGTATGATCTCTCTCTCTCTCTCTCTCTAGTCATCTCTCTCTCTCTCTCTCTTCATCTATCAATGTGTGTGGCGTAGTGTAGAGAAGGCAATCTCTCTTTCTGACTCAATCATAATCTTTTACATTTTCTCAAAGTAATTTAAGTAAAATATCTAAGCTAATTACCATGAAAAAGAAGCAAATTCCCAGCCTCTTTCTAAATTAAAAATATTTCTGAAAATTCAATCAATAAACATATTTATTTATATGTATATAGTTAAGATTTATAACATATATACATATGTATCTAGTCTCTTATTCATAATGATTGTATGTCCTTTGAGAGCTACAACTTCATTCATCAATGTCTTTGTGCGAGTTTGTGCTTCATCAAATTCAAATTTGTCAATTTGTAAAATGGATATATTATTTCTTTAAAAAATAAAATGCTTAAACACATTAATACCTTAACCAAAGCAATTATGCGTCAAGTTAAGTATGTGTGTATATGCATGTGTGTGTGTATACGTGTACGTGTGTGTCTGTGTGTATGTGTGTGAAGACAGAGCTCGCTTAACATCATTTGTGTGACCTCTCAGCTTATTATAACAATGACAGATTGAGTCTTATGTTTTTCACATATTTTCAATCAACTATTCGCCTTTTTTACTTCCACCAATCCCTTTTCTCCTTTCTCCCTACCTCTCTCTCTCCTCTCTCTCCCTCCATCTTCCTTCCTCCAACTCTTCTTAGATATACTCTCCAAAGACGCTTCTCTTTATACTTTCCTTCAAATGACAACATTAATAACAATAATTATTGATTTCTAATGTATTATCAAATCTGTACCTTTGAAATGATTCAAAGGACGAACTGTTCATGATTATTATGAAGATTTTCATCCCCATCCTCAAAAAGTTATCAAGGACACTACTGATCCCACCTTCAGCAACTTTTTTGTTATCCATCGACCTCTTCTGACTCTCTCTCTCTTTCTTTCTCTTTATTCTCATATCCACCTCTCTCTCTCTCTCCCTCTTCTCAATCATCTCTCTATCTCTATCTTTCTTTTTTAACTTTTTTTAAGTTACGGTACACACTTATGAGGTCGATGCACCAGCCCTCCTTCCACTTTTCTCTGCTGCTGCTGAAGTTTGCGTTCTTTTATTGGATGTTCAACCATTCAACCGTATGCCCTCTCTTCCTTCCCCATCAAAAAATTTTTATTCTTTTCTCACATTTTCTAATGGTTGTCAGTGGAGTATTGGGATATCATATTTTGATGGATCAGCCCCATACTGTACCTGCATACGTGAACTGCTCTGATACCGCTGATACAGCTTATCTCAGCTTCGAACATTGAATTTACCTAAAATCTCATATTGTGTATGTGGCAAGCAGATGCGGAAGGGACTGACTGAACGAGAGTTTTCCAAAATTTTCTTGTTCCCGAACTTCATTAGCTCTTTTCTCTCCGTTTTAGAATAAACACAGTTTGGTAGTTTATATGTGAGTTAGCGGTTGTCACCATAACCACCAGTTCTGCCTCTTTCTCTTTCTCTCTCTTACTCTCTATCTCATTCTCTCTGAATAATGTTATAGTATATATCTATCTCTCTTCTTCTCTATCTATCTCATTCTCTTGTAAAGGTCCCAGCTTTATATCGGTCCCCGTACACACAACTATCCACACTTCTAACAGCTTCAACAACTTTTGCACCATTCGAACCAAAGCATCAACCAGATGCCTCCATTACGTCCCGATTGAAATTCAGTTATAAACTCAAACTGACACTGCTTTTTCTGCCGTTTTTCTTATTCAATTTTAAAAATATAAAAAAACCTGCTGTCAAGAAACTATACGAACATCAGTTATTTCATCAATTTCCTATATGAAGGCATCTCTTCAGGAAGAAAAAAAAAAGAATCTTTCCATCATCATCTTTTCGTTTTGTTTTCTTCTTTCTAGTTTTAAGCTCGAAAAATATTCTTCAAAAACTACCGTAACCCAAGTTTATTTGAGATTTATATAATTACTATGTGAATAGTTAATCATACCATATAAAAATGTTTCTTTTAATTTTTTTGTTGAAATAGAAATGTAGAGAGAGAGAGAGAAAGAGAGAGAGAATGAGAATGAGAGATAGAGAGTGCAGCAGTGATTGTAAGAGGAGGAATAGAATGAGATAGAGCAGATAGCAGATGAGAGCATGAGAGATTGGGAGAAGTAGAATTGAATGGTAAACTATATAAATATCGTTAATATATTCAATAATATTACGTTCACACATGGAAATATCAGTTGAATGAAGTGAAAAACCAACCCCTTTTTGGTGGAAATGATGAGAGCAAGAGATGGCCTACACCGAGATTTGTACTGTAGTGGAATAGCTGATACACACCGTTGTTCAACTTCATCTCACACTCTCTCTCACATACTCTTTCTCTCTCACATAAATAGCTTCTATATCTATCTCTTACCATATATGGAGCATTAACTATATTACAATATCACAACTCAACGTTCCATTATCTAGTAAAGCTTCTGATCAACATTTTTCTCATTTGTGATATGGGTAGTATCGCTTAACTAAACTACTTCTGCTCACTACATTTAACTAACTATATTTATAATTAAACGATAAGCTACTCCAAATCTTCCCTTCCACTTTCATATCCCATATTTGGAAGTTTTTGTGTATGTATGTGTATGTGTGCCAACAACGAACATTAGAAGATTCGTGTGTCAGAGGAAGTTCATCCATCATCCTGTAGATCGCACGGCGGTTATTGTCACTCCACTTCATAACCGATTAGACTGCCTGCCAGCGGTTCATGATTCGTCCCCTGAGGCAAGCCATCACCTCTTTCCTTCTATGGTATGGTTAGAAAATTCTGTTGCTCACCACAACCCCCCCCCCCCCCCCCCCCCCCCCCCCCCCCCCCCCCCCCCCCCCCCCCCCCCCCCC